>JAZKJV010007178.1:0-195210 GCA_037367405.1 Ottelia alismoides | reverse complement strand
TGACTGGGGCACGTGATTTTGGTATTTTGCAACAAGCACCTCGAACTTTTCTGTATTTGCATTTCTACCCCTGTGCGTAGGATTATAATATTTCTTTGGGTTATTTGCACTCCTGCCCTGCCGCTTTTTATTATTTGCAAATATACCACTGTGAACAGCGTAACACGTGCTTTGCACGTGTATTTTGGTGAAATTTGCAATGCGTACCCTGTGGTTTTTAATATTTGCATTTATGCCCATGTCATGCTTGTAGTCTCTTTATGTTCTCTATAATTATTACATGCATCTCTAAACACCCAAAATTCCACAAAAATCAACTTAAGCTCCTGTTTAGTTGTAGATTCACGCTGTATATTTTGCATTGCATTTTTTCTGCATTTTTATATTTATTAAAAATAAAAAACATGCATTTTTATTTACTGTCTACATTAGAAAATCCATAAAATTAGCAAAACTTTTTGAAAAATTCTAGAAAAATTATATTTGGTCTATTTTAGTGTCTTTTACTTGTATCCAAAAATTATTAAAATTTTCAAAACAAAAACCTTAAAAATTAGAAAGCCCCAAAAAATCTCTATAAAAATCTAGAAAATCATAGAAAAATCATAAAAATACAAACTCAGGTCCTGTAGGTTTCCTATTCTATTGCCTTTATTTTAAAATTAATTTGGGGAATTTTGTTACTGATTGATATTTTTCATTCCCATTTTAGTTTCGGCCAGCACTCTTGTTCACTATTTCTTTTATTTTGGCTTTTAAAATTACCAAAATATTTAGAAAAATCCCCAAAAATCATAAAAACAGTATAACAAAATAAAAAGATCGAAAACAATTTATTTTGTTATTTTTGAGCATTTTCCATATTTTTATAAATCCCCTATTTCCTCTTTTTTATATTATATAAATTCCAATATTAAAAAAAAGAAAATACAAAAATATAAAATATATAAAAAGATAATATAAAATCAGAAAATTAAAAAAAATACAAAAATTAAAAATTAAATAAAAATATATAAAATTAAAAACCCACAAAAAATCCAGATGGGCTAAGTAGTTTACTAGATATATGTCTTGGCTTTTTATCTGCGCACTCTACACCTTTGTTTCCTATGTTCGACCCCTACTTGCTTGCCATTGTACATTTTTAGTAGGGAATAATAAATTTTGATCCTTGCTCTTGATTGTTGAATTAATTGTGTGGGTTAATTGTTGATAAGCGAAAAGGCTTGAGTAGTCGCCCCAGCGACAGTGAGTCTGACTTATCAGACCACTATTTAGCGGCTCTCGCTCTGCTCGCTTTTCAGGAAGGTAAACTGTGGAAACTAGGATACTAAAGCAAGCATGATCTAAGGTAGCTATACTTTGTGTTTTTAAGGATTTTATTGATTTTGTTTATTTTTAAGTGATGTATACCTTTTATGTTGTTTTATATACATATATGATTAGATACGAATATGTAAGATTATATATTATTTTTTGTGTATATCTTTTATTGTTTTTAAGTTTTCTAATTTTGTATTTTTATTTAATTTTCATTTTACATTTTTATGAATTTTTAATGTGTTAAATAGTTTATTAAGGAGGGTACGTATATAAAAGCAAAGTGAATGTTTTGTATTTTTATTATTAAGTAATATGTTCAAAAAATATTAAGAATTTTTTGTTTTATATTTATCTTAATATTTTCAATATTTTTAGAGGATTGTAGTATTTGTTTATTATTTAGAAATAGGTTTTATTGAAAAACAATATTATTTATAGAATAAATAGTATCTAAAATATTAAATAGTATGAATTTTTTATGATTTTATTTTTACAGTGTTGGGAATTTTATTGTCTTTAAAATTAGGTATTGTACCTACTTGATTTTTTTAGAATTTATTAATTTTTTATAAGATTTTGTGTGTTCTTGAGTTTTTAAGGTTTCTGTTTTGTATTTTTATAAGATTCTTTGATAGGTTTTAATATATATATATATATGCAATATCTATATAATATATTTTTTGGATATTTTATGAATTTATTTGATTTTTTATGGATTTTCAATGCTTGTATATATTTTTTATGGTTATTTTTTTTGAATTATTAAAAAAAGGAAATTATAACTATTTTTCAAAATAAACTTTGTAATATGTATATTATAATACTATGTGTTTTTGGTATTTTTATTTGATTTTATATTTTATTTTTTATTTTATACAGAATTTATACGTATCAGTACTTAGTAGTTTATTCCATGATGAATATGCATATACTGAAAATATATGTACGTATGAAAATTGTCAGAAGTTTAAGGGGGTTCGTACATAAATATCCCAACAATCACTTGTTGGTATACGCACTTGTTGGCGAAATTAAAGTATTTGGCGATGGCCCACGCGCAACAGATGTAGGCGAGCACATGAACAAGAAAAAAATAACCACCGAGGGTATCAATGCAAACATTCTAGTAATTGATAAATCGCTAATCGACTACAGTGAAGTGGTCGATGAATTGGGTTACGATTGTTTACCTTCTTGGGTTTCCATGTTAAAATCTTCATGTCAATTATGCCTTGCATCTTCTATCTCTATCATTGTAGGTTTTAATTCTTAAATAAGGATTTTTTACATCGAATTATGCATTGCACTTTTCTCAATGGATACAGGAGGTCTGGGGCTCCTTATATAGCCTCTACAGAGTCTCCAAGTCCCACCACTGGTAGATGTGGGACTAAACTCATGGATGGTGTAAATGGATCCTG
This sequence comes from Ottelia alismoides, assembly GCA_037367405.1. Lineage (NCBI taxonomy): Eukaryota > Viridiplantae > Streptophyta > Magnoliopsida > Alismatales > Hydrocharitaceae > Ottelia > Ottelia alismoides. The sequence goes on along the minus strand of JAZKJV010007178.1, from coordinate 192,466 downwards.
GAGAGATCCATTTACCCATCTCTCATACATATGACACACAACCAAATACTCCAACAGGACTCCCACGGCTCCATTTTCATATCCAACCTCCCCTTCTCCTTGCAAAAGTACTTCATCAGCATCATGATGGTTCATATCACTGGTAAAAATATCCTTTCCATCATCCTTGCAAACATCTTGTGCATGCCAGCTACACCTGCACGGTTCATCATACCCAATAGCAACGTATGCCACAGTGCCATTATCGTGCACGATACTGCTCAGCTCCATCACTGGCATTACATCCTCTGCTACCCCCGTCTTCCAACACGCACCAGCACCTGGGACCACGGATTGAGGAGGGATCACAGATTTGCATCTCATCCGTGATGGCAACAACATCGTCAAAACTGCCCTTCTTGGAGTGGGTGTCAATACTTATGTTGTAAGTGATGGTGTCGGGACAGAAGTCGTGAAGGGGAGGTTGCCAGAGTCCTTGGCTCCTAGGAGAAGGATGTTCATGGTGGAAATGTCGGTGCTGAAGCGGGGGGGAGATGAGGCTGAAGACGACGTGGGGTATATGATGGTTGACGCAGAAGGTGTAGAAGTGGGCATTGAACTCGAGGAGGGCGAGTGGGAAGGAGAGGAGATATGGTGAAAGAGGTGGAGAGTACGGGGGAATTGTGAGATTTGGCAAAGTGGGGAAGATGAGTGCAAAAGAGGTGTGGGGGGGGGGGGGGACGGAGGGGGAGGGGAAGAGGCAGACGAGAGAGAGAGAGAGAGAGAGAGAGGTACAGGGAGATCGGGGAGGACGTGGAGGCAGAGGGGGTTGTAGTGCCCGTGAAGGAGGCGGTATAGTAGTGCTTAGCGCAGAGAAAGAGAGGGAGGGAGGGAGAGGGAGGGAGGGGAGGGAGGGATACCGTGATAGCATTAGGAAGGGAGAGAGATTGCACTCAGGTGGGGGAGCATGGGAGAGGCTTGAGGGGAGACCACACGTCAGTTATATAGAAAAAGCTGGGAGAACCCAACTTTAGTATATGTTATAGATTTACAATTATTATTTGGAAAGTTGTTGGTGCATAGTTGATGAATCCTCATTCATCACTCTTTATTCTTTTATTTTAGCTAAAAACCTTTGCAAAACACCATGGATATGTTTGTAAATATAATAATTTATCAAAAAGCATGTATTGTGTAAATACTCATAATTAGCATGTTTTTGTGCAAAAATAAAACAATAAAGAAATAAAGAAAAAGAGGGGAAATATTTAGAATAAATATTGAGTGACCTGAACCCAAGGGAGGGCTCAATACGGGCCTGGCCGCAAAATAAAATAAGTAGAGAGAGATAAGGTAACTCAACCTTGTACAAATCCCCTCTTAGTGTATATATTTTATTTTCCAAAAATAAAAATGTACATATGTTTTCAATATTTTATATATATTTATAAAAATAAAATAAAAATGAGAAAAATGAAAGAAAAATAAAACTAAATAATTTCTCTCTCAATTCGGTGTATATATACCATGTATATAAGAATAAAACACATATTTTTTTGACACTTGTAAATAATCAATCAAAAAAAATTATTCTATATTCCAAATTTTATGGTGTAAATGAATAAAATATAAAATTGGGATAATTATACATAAACAAAATAATTAAAAAAATTAATAGGTACCTATACCTGTATATAATATAATATAGTGTAGATACATAATTTATTTTTCAAAAAAATAAATAAAAATCACTAAAAAATACTTTGAAAATAAATAAACATTTTTTATTGTGAAAATATTTTGAAATAAAGCCATTTACTATTTTTAAATTAATTTCCAAATATTTATGAGGTGGTGCCTCCTGATTGGTCCACGGGGGATGTTGGCCCCCGGTCAACTCTCCCCCCAGGACCACATCTTCTCACGGACCGCGTTTCGACCCGACTTCACGTATTTATCCTGATGCGATCCGCCTCCCATTTCCGTAAACCCTGGGCTCCAATTGCAGCTCTCACATCCGAGATTCACGCCCGGGCATCTTCTTAGGGATCCTGCATCGATCCACGTGCTCCATTTCCATCTTAGCGGACCTGCACTTGTATATAATCTTCTCTCCAGCCGCATTCATCCGCACCTTCAGCCCCCATCTTCGATCCCTATGACCTCCATCTTCTTCCTCGAGTGACCGCGAGTGTGGAGGGTGTTGCGGAGAGTGATTGGAGGTGTTTGCCCCAGGTCCAGCGACCATCGTCGTCGAGCTCCGCCATCGGTGAAGCCTGAGCCTCTGGAGGTGTTGCTCCATCGAGGCGAAGACCGTAGGAGACCCAGCATCTCCAGCCTAGATGTGTCCGACCATCAAGTACTTCCCTTAGCTTCTAGTTCATCGTGTAGACTCGATCATTCACATCTTGCTCCGCCAGCTCCGCCCCAGTGGCCGGAGCCCCGACACTGCATCCTCACTGTATAGATAGGCGCACTGACACATCATCACTCTTCCTCCACGATCTGATCACCTCGATCTTGGCTATCCGAGCCAAGATTGGACGCGGTCCCTCCCGCCGCCTCCGCCGGGACCCCCCTTCGCCAAATCATCCCGCTTCTCGTTGCTGTTGATCTAATAACCCATGCCGGAGTCTTTCTCCGAGCACGAGCTTTCCTTTGCAGGTGAATAAGCGTGAAGTACCCCCCTTAGTCGCATCTTCTGTCCCTCGCCGGAGTCGCCCAGATCCTCCCTCCCTCGCTGGAGGATCGGACCGTTGGGGGCTTCATCGGCCACCACCACCCGACGCGGATCGTCATCGCGAGGCGAACCCTCCTTTCCGATCTTCCATCGGACGCTCGGAGCACTCCCAGCTCGCCGAAGAAGTTTGCCCAGGAGGAGTTCATCCAAATCATCTCTCCACTGTCGGATCGCGCCTCACATACAGACTTCATCAGGGCCGTTCTTCGCCTGCCTCTGACAGGTCGTTAGATCCACGATCTAACGACCACGTGCACCCCGCGTTCGCCTTCGTGATAGGACCGTCCGATTTTCCAGGAGGCATCATCAGAGCCGCACGTCCACCGCCACTCACTGCCTGACACGCTGATGACCGATGGATCGCGAGAGATCAAGGGAGATAAATAACAGGTCGTTGCGACCTCAATCCCTCGCAAATCGATCAACAAGAAAAATCAATCACTCAAATCAGATAAAAACAAGCAAGCACAAGAAAGAGCGATCTAGCTATAAGATTAACCTGGTATAGCTCCCAGGGTCGAACACAAGGAGCACAGATTGGCCTTGCGGCCTACGATGTAGTCAGGAATCCAAAAGAATCTTTTTTATGGTGTTTTTATTTGTTTTTATAATTTTTTTAGATTTTTTAAAAAATGAGAAAATGAAAGAAAGTAAATACAAGGGCACTTCAACAATTTATTACACACACCAAAAATGATGCAGAAATTAAGGAAAAATGGTTTTTATGTTTTAAATGTTTTTTACTGTTTTTGGTGAATTTTTGGAATTTTTCTAATGGGTAAATTATTTATTAAAAATCAAACAAGGCAGAAACACCAAGGTACTGTCCAGCAAGGTTAAAAACTCAAAAATAAAATAATTAAGAGTTTCAATCAACCTTGGAGGTAATTTTCCTGTAATCTATGAAGAATAAGGAAAATTTAGGCACCCTAATTATTGTTTTTGGATTTTTAATTTATTTTTTATAATTTTTATGAGTTTTTAGAGGTTTTTCAATTTTTAAGGTTTTTAGGTGATGAAAAATAGCCAAAATTGGCTAGAAAATCAAACAACAAGTAAACTACAGTATCTAATTTTTTTAGAATTTTTAAAGGTGATTTTATATTTTTTTTTTGGTATTTTTAAAGTCAAACAGTGGCAAAAATATGGGTTTTTGAATTTTTAAAAATAATAAATGAAATCAAAAATATCCCCAAAAATCATAGAAATTCCTACACCATGGCAGGAGCCATGTGTCAAAATTTCATTGGATTTGGAGGTCGTTTGATATTTTATTCAAAAATAAAGGTGGGGGTACTGTGCACAGGGACCTAAGTGCAAATACCCAAAAGTTCTGGGGTCCTGGTGCAAAATACCCAGCAACACACGTGCCAAGCACGTGCCTGGGGCACACAGGGACCTAAATGTAATAAAAATAAGTTCCAAGGACCTATTGATAACTCGTATCAAAAGTCCAGGGGCTTATGTGCAATTTACCCAAAACAATTCGCACATGTGCAAAATCAATGCTCACAGGGGTATATATGCAAATAAACAAAACTTTTCATTCAATGGGTAACATCCAGAACTACAGGGCTTCGTATGCAAATAACCCAACAAAACACGTGCCAAAGCACGTGGGGCTCTACTGGCAGGGGTATAAATGCAAATAAAATTAAGCGTGAGGGTCTCTATGCAAATATCCCAGAAAATAAACAACTGAATTAAAAATTACAGGACTTAAACGAAAACAACAAACTACGATGGGGTCCTACGATATTTACCCCTTTATTAATAGCGACGGCCCGATTCTGACGCGTGGCAGATCTGACGGTGGAGAACAAACGCGCCTTTACTCCTTCGGCTCTTGGGCTCGATCGACGGCGGAGAGAGATCCACGTGGCTGATCTGACGGTGCTGGGCTCCTGCGCCTCTCTCCTCGGTTGCGACGGTCCAGATGAGATCCTCAGATGGATCAACGGCTGCTGCTCCTCTACAGATCGACGGCTAGGATGAGAACTGGAGTGAGGTCTTCATCGGACGGCTCTGGAGGGTGGAGGAAGAACTCGACGCCGGCAAACTTCGCCGACGTCCTGCGTGAACTCCGGTACTCCTCAGCTGCGCCTGAAGGTCGGAGAAGGTCCGGCGTGAAGTTGCGCAGCTGCTGCGGGTGGCCAAGGGCCCAACCGAGCCCTGGAGGGGCTCCGGCGAGGCCTAGTGGCTCGAAGCTCCTGGCTGAACTGTGAAGGAGGCTCAGACACCCCCTTTGGACCTGCAAAGTGGTCAAGAAGCTTCGCGGGTCGAGGGCAAAGTGCCTCGACCCTGTTAGGTGGCGTGAAGGTGATCGGTGCGGTGGGGCGGAAGAGCTCCGGCGAGGCGACGGCGGTGGAGCTCGACTCCCAGATCCTGTGCGATCTGGGTTGTGCGAATGGGTGAAGAAGGTGCGCGGGGAGATGGCGAAGGTGAAGGTAGGGTCGGATGGTCGAGATGATACGCGAAGTGATCGGAATCGGAGATGTACGTCGGAGCTATGATTTGGGCGTAATCGGAAATTGGAAGAAATTAGAAGGAATTAAGGCTACCTGATGGATGCTGGAGACTGTGCTGGAGCGTGGCTATCTCCGGGTCGTAGCTTCGAAGGGCGTCAAGGCCTGAAGCTCGATGCTCAACGCCGGTGGCGGAGCAAGGACGGCGAAGATCGCCGGATCGATGGTTTCGCTTCCTCGCCTCACTGCAACAAGGGCGGACGCTTGCTGTCACTCTCGCGAAGCCAATGGAGGTCACTGGGAAGGAGGAGAAGGGCCAAAGATGGGGCGCGGAGGCGGCGGAGGTGATGGTATATATGGTGACAGCGTCGATTAGGGTTGAGGCTCGACGGCTAAGGAAGGCGTGGATTCGATGGCGGAGGATCCGGCGAGGGAGAGGGATGTATGGCGAAGAATCCGGGCTCGAGATATGCGTGGGGGACAGCCTGGAGTCGCGTGGGAAAATCGGCGAAGGGGGCGCGGCACGCGTGGTCCAGAAAAGGAAGGAGGTCGCGGGGGAGTTGACCGGGGTCAACATTCCCCCGTGGACCAATCAGGAGCGGCCACGTGTGCCCGATTTTTGTTTATTTATTTTAGGGCAGAAATAGGCTGAATTAAATAAAACTCAAAACATGAAATATTTTTCTTTTATTTTTTTCTATTTTTTGGTGATTTTTATTAATTTTTGGGAATAAAAATAGGGTAGCTCTATATATAGGTATATGTACACTATATGGATTTTTATTTTTGATTTTTTTATTTGTTATTTTTATGTATTTTTATGCTCATTTTGTATTTTATTTATTTACAACATGAAATATGGAATACAAGAATATTTTTATTTTATTTTTATCACTTATGTACAAGGGTGAAATAAATGGTTGAATACATTTATATACATGGTATTTATACAATGTATTTTTGTATTTTAATTTTGTAATTTTTATTTGATTTTTGTTTTGTTTCTTTTTATTTATTTTATTTACAAAATGTAACATAGAATATTTACAAAAAGTTTAGAAAATAATTGAATTTATTTACAAGGTTAAATAAATACAATGGTGTGGTTTATGTACATGGTGAAGGAAGGGTATTTTTGATCTTTTTGCTTTTCATCTTTTTATTTTGTTTTTAATAAGATATATACAAATACTTACAACATATTTTTGGGTGAGGAAAATATATAGTTTTATTTACAGAAGTATATACACATGAGCTCCTATCTCCCTCTACTGTGGCTTTTATGCGGTCAGGCCCATGCTGAGCCCTCCCTTGGGTTAGGTTGCTCAATATTTATTCTAAATATTTCCCTCTTTTTCTTTTTGCTCTTTATTCTTTTATTTTGTGCACAAAAACATGCTAATTATAGGTTTTTACACAATGCATGCTTTTGGTAATTATTTGTATTTACACATATCTACATGTATTTGCAAAGGTTTTTGTAGCTAAAATAATAGAATAAAGAGTGATGAATGGGTATTCATCACCCCCTATGCTTTAACTTTGCTAGTCCCTTAGCAAACACTTATTTGAAAAAGAAGTGAAAAAGAAAGAAAAAGAAAAAGAAAAAGAAAAAGAGGATGTACATGGATCAAGGTTGACTTATTAAATTTTCCTTCATTAAATTGAAATATGGAGCTCGATCAGATCTTTGGATTATTAATGTGTCGGAACCTTATTTGGACTTAAGCCTAAAACTCAACAGCCTCTAAGTTCCACCAATCTATGGGCAAGACTCCTCAATAAACCAGATCAGAACAAGTCTACATACACAAACTCTAATGACCATGAATCTTTTCCTTGCGGTGTAAGTGATATGTGGCTCCCCACCTCAGAAGTAACAAAGAAACAACCTCCCTCAACCTGGTAACTCTAATGCCTCAGTCTAGCAACTCTTTCCTCGAGAAGCGGGGTATTCCCTTCTAAGTTCAAGTGCAACCGGCTCAAGAAGAGGGGGTAGAAGTATAGAGTTTTGGAAGCTTAGCCAGTGTAGCTAAGTCTCCCGCTGCAAGCTTCATGAAATGTAACATGGATACCATAAGCTTTTGCTTTATACTCCGGTGGGGTTATTAAATTTTCAATCCGACCCACCACTTTTTTTTTTTTTTTTGGAGTTCTTTTTGCATTTTTTTTTTCAAGACTTCTGTACACATATCTTCATGGTGCAGCATATAAGAAATTTCTCCTTGAGCCAGTAGACTATCCCTCTTTTGAAGCTTTATTGCAACCCACAGCTTCTGTCTTTAGCTTTCAACACCACTAGACCAAGTTGAGGTGCACTTCCTTCACTATAAGAAGAAGAGAGGTTCCGCCTAGAAGTACTACCCTCATATGCTACCCCAAGCCAAAGGAAACTGCCTCCTCACCACCTCATCCGTGGAGAGCCATGTGTAAAGTGCAGGTGCAAGTTAAGCCATTGTCTCTGAGAGTCATGCGTGTGTTGTTAAGTGCTCTACTTAGGCTCATCAAGATGACATATGCTCATAGCCTAGTGGACTCAAAGAATTAAGTCCTTATGGACCTGAAAAGCCTTAACCCTAAGTCCTATAAGGTTCCTCTTGAGGTTAAGTGGATTAAGATCTTATTCAAGCTCCATTTCTCAATTTAATTTCAGGCTTAGTTTAAATGTCAACTCTCATCCAGGAAAAACTATATACAGATATGTACACAAGATGCTATCTACAAATATTTTACAATCATGCAAAAAATTTTTGAAAAATGTTTTGAAATCATGAATGATGCATGAGGTGCAAGTTTTGCAAAATGATATTTACACACATTTACACAAGATTTTTGCAAACTCTTGATTTTCAAAACATTTTGAAAAAAAATTTTGTACTATATACATAATTTTGATACAAAATATTTACACAAGCTTTACACAAAAGATTTTTGAAATCATTTTTACAAAAATAATTTGTACACTAGCTATGTATGTGCAAGAATAAAAGAGGTTTATGTTCATGAAAAATTTTTAATTTTTGTGATTTTTAGCCATTTTATTTATTAACACACTCACACAAAGTACGAGTTATGGCTAAAGTATATATGAAATATATACACACCCCCCTATACTTAGCTCGAACGATGTCCTCAGAGTGATCAAGAGCGATGAAGAAGACATAACTCGTGCTTAGTAAAAGGGAAGTGAAAAGGAATGGCTAAGTACAGGAATGAATAAAAGAATAAAATGAAAGGAACTCGGTGGTCTCCCCCTATACTTAGGATTAACTAATCCTAAGTATAGAAAGCTGTACATGAAGGGAAAGCCGAGTGAAGAATATACAGAATCTGCCCCCCCTATACTTAGGGTGAAATATCCCTAAGTATAGGCAGCAAAAACAAGAGCAGAAAGAATGAAAAGAATACTCACAGGTCCGACATCCCCCTATACTTAGGGTAAAGTACACCCTAAGTATAGCATAATCATAAGATGAGAGACGGGATGTGGGACTAAAGAATAGAATGATATGGACAACTGGATCTATACAGGCGGAGGAACAGTGAAAATCAGGCGTGAGATGTAAAAGATGTGAGTCAAAAGACCACATCTCACGCAAAATGAATAGCAGCAATAATAACGTCCCGCGGCTCATGATCTAGAAATGGTTTGAGCCGCTGGCCGTTCACTCGGAAGGTACTCTCAGAAGATAACTCAGATATATCAATGCTACCGTTATCGTGTACCTTTCTGACCAAATAGGGTCCTTTCCATTTGCTCTGTAGCTTCCCTGGAAATAATCTAAGCCTCGCATCAAACAGCCATACTTTCTGTCCAATCTCAAAATGCTTGTGGCTGATATGAGAATCATGCCACTCCTTGACTTTCTCCTTATAATGTAGGCTGTTTGAGAAAGCTGCATCTCTAAGCTCTTCCAAGGCGGCTAACTCTGCCCTCCTTTGGTTTCCTATACCATCTGGATCCATAAGAATATCTGTGACTGCCCAAAGTGACTTATGCCTCAGCTCAACAGGTAGATGGCATGGCTTGCCATAAACGAGGCGAAAGGGAGATGTACCCAATGGAGTCTTGAAAGACGTCCGATATGCCCACAAGACCGAGTCCAAAAGCTGTGACCAATTCTTTCGGTCAGGGCGGACGACTTTCTGCAAAATATTCTTGATCTCCCTATTCGACACTTCAGCTAGACCATTCGTCTGTGGATGATATGGTGTGGCAACACGATGGTCTATACCGAACTCTCTAGCAAGTGCCTTCACCTGGTCGTTGATGAAGTGAGACCCCCCATCAGAAATCAGAACTCGTGGAACCCCGAACCGCATGATTATGTGCTTCTTCAAAAATCTGCAAACTGTCTTCGCATCTGCGGCTCGGGCGGGGATAGCCTCAACCCAACGACTAACATAATCTACGGCCAACAGAATGTACTCAAATCCCTGACTCTTAGGGAATGGACCCATGAAATCGATGCCCCATGCGTCAAAAACCTCACAGAAGTGAATGGGCTGCATCGGCATCATATCACGTTGTCCACAAGTGCCCATCCTCTGACAGTCAGTACACCTCTTCACGAACTCATCAGAGTCCTTGAAGAGTGTAGGCCACCACAAGCCGGATTGGAGCACTTTCTGTGCCGTTCTCCTCCCAGAATGATGTCCTCCTGCCTCAAGCTTGTGGCAGTAAGTGAGGACACTATGATGCTCCTCCTGAGGAATACACCGACGCCAGATGCTATCCCCTCCTTCGTGGTAAAGGATGGGATCCTCCCAGTGGTAGGACTTGGCCTTCGCAAAGAAGGTCTCAATTCTCTGCTTGGGCCAGTCTTGTGGAACTTTCCCAGCAACGAGAAAGTTCACAATATCAGCGTACCATGGGAGTGAGGCGATAGCAAGGATCGCCTCATCTGGGAAGGTATCACAAATGGGATCAATCTGCTCAGAATCCTCAGGCTGCTCTAGTCGGGAAAGATGATCAGCCACCACATTTTTGACTCCAGGCTTATCCTTGATCTCAATGTCGAACTCCTGGAGTAGAAGGATCCATCTAGTCAGTCTGGCCTTGGCATCCTTCTTTGACATGAGGTACCTGATGGCGGTGTGATCTGTGTACAGGGTCACTCTAGATCCAATGATATATGATCTGAATTTATCTAGGGCAAACACTACTGCTAGCATCTCCTTCTCTGTGACTGTATAATTCCGCTGGGCGGAATCCAATGTGCGGCTAGCATAGTGTATGGCAAATGGCACTCCATCCCTCCTCTGTCCTAGCACGGCCCCTACGGCAAAATCAGAGGCGTCCGTCATGATCTCGAATGGGAGAGACCAATCAGGCGGCTGAAGGACAGGAGCCTCAATTACACACTGCTGGAGAGTCTCAAAGGACGTAAGACACTTGTCATCAACAAGGAACTCGGTGTCTTTTGTCAAGAGATCAGTCAACGGTCGGGCAATCTTGCTGAAATCATGAATAAATCTCCTATAAAAACCAACGTGCCCCAGAAATGACCGTAACTGCTTCAGATTGGACGGCGGTGTGAGTTTCCTAATGACATCGACCTTGGCTGGATCAACCTCCATGCCTCTGTTGGAGATGATGTGGCCAAGCACCGTCCCTTGAGTCACCATGAAGTGACTCTTCTCCCAAGACAGAACCAAGCGGGTAGCAATACATCGCTGAAGCACTCGGTCTAGGCAGTCAAGACAGGAATCGAATCCGTCGCCGTAAACCGAGAAGTCATCCATGAAGACCTCTAAACACTCCCCTACCATGTCCGAAAATATTGACAGCATGCATCTCTGAAAAGTCGCAGGGGCGTTACATAGCCCAAATGGCATGCGTCGAAAAGCGTAGGTACCGAAGGGACAGGTAAAGGTAGTCTTCTCCTGATCCTCAGGAGCGATGGCCACCTGGTTGTAGCCCGAGTACCCATCCAGGAAGCAGTAATGGCTTTTCCCTGCCAGTCTCTCAATGATCTGATCTATAAAGGGCAGGGGGAAATGGTCCTTCTTGGTGGCCTGGTTGAGTCTCCTGTAGTCAACACAGACCCGCCAAGAGGTGGGCACTCTTGTAGCGATCTCCTCTCCCGACTCACTGATCACAGTTGTGATGCCCGTCTTCTTGGGCACCACATGCAAGGGGCTCACCCACTTGGAGTCGGAAATGGGATAAATAAAATCTGCACTCCACCATTTTGATATTTCCTTCATAACAACCTCTCTTAGGTTGGGGTTTAGTCGCCGCTGGAACTCACGCGACGGCTTCGCCCCTTCCTCGAGATAGATATGGTGGGAGCACAATGAGGGACTAATCCCATGGAGATCTGCTACGCTCCATCCAATTGCCTTGCGGTTCTTTTCAAGAACCTCCATCAGACGGGATTCTTGCTCTTCAGTCAGATCAGCAGAGATGATGACTGGGTACATCTCAGACTCTCCCGCAAGGAATCTATACTTCAGCGAAGTAGGGAGCGGCTTTAGCTCTGGACAGCTGGGTGCTGGCAAATCTGGCTTCTGAAGAAGATGTGTGTATGCGGACAATTCTGCCAAATTTGCCTGGGAAAATGATAACGAACTCTCACAAACTGGATCTGGAGAAGGCGGGTCCTTTGCATTGTCTCTGATCTGTTCTGCCTCTACCTCCTCCTCATCTATAGGCTCAGGTGGATCCAGATCTGGCATCTGATCATCACAATCTGCCCAATCAGATTCTGAATCCGAGGGATCTATATCAGACTCGGTGGCATCAGTACCACCGGAGAACAAGGTGGCATCAGCACCACCATATAGCAGGGTGGCCTCAGTACCACCATCACTGGAAATCGTGTCGCGATCAAGGTCCGACTCTGCTGACTCAATAGTATCCTGAACCAAGGCTGTGCTCTCCAGACTATCCTCTGCTATCAATTCTGCATCAACTGTATCTGAATATGAGAGGATGGTCTGTGCTGCAGGGTCTGCCCACACTGCCTCATCATCTGTGATCACAAAATCACAGTCCTGGTGGATGTCTGGTCCTGTGTCTGTCAGCTGTTCTGAATCTGTACTGTCCTCTGAGCGGGATCTAGCTCTGGCTCTGTGGTCCTTAACCGTCTCTATTTGTATACTCTCGCCCTGGACGCGAAAGAATACCTTCCCACTGTCATGGTCAGTCACCGCTTTGGCTGTGGCCAAGAATGGGCGACCGAGGATAATGGGGGAATCGGTCAACGAGTCAGGGGTCTCCATGTCCAGCACTACGAAGTCCACGGGGAATTGCAAACCCTGAATCATGACGACAACGTCTCGCAACAACCCCTTTGGCCTCTTGACAGACCGATCAGCAAACTGAAGGTATGTCCTGCTCTGTCTAAGAGTGCCCAACTCTAAGTGGTCGAGAAGGGCTGCCGGAAGAAGGTTGATCGACGATCCGCTATCTAAGAGAGTACGGTCGAACCTCTGCTCACTGATCTGACATCTGACATACGGGGCCCCTAAATCTGGCCTCTTAGTCGGCAGATGGTTCTGGATTGCGTAACACGTGGCTTTGGTCAACACATGAATCTCTGCGGTCTTGTTCCTCTTCGTCCTTCTGACTGTGGTCTTATCTCTCAAGGATCGCTGAAGAAGAGGGATGTGTTGCAAAGCCTCATTGAGGGTCAGCTGGATGTGAAATCGGTCTATCATGCCCTGGCTGAACTCCTCCTGCTCTCTCTTTTTTGGATCTTTTTCCTTTTTCTTCCCCTTCCCCAACTCAAGGGCTCTAGGGAAGGGGATCACAGGGTCCTTCTCAGATGAAGGACTAGGAATAGGCCTAGATGATTCGATGACTGGATCCTCACAAACATCATTCACCAAAGTGGGATCAGAAGAAACTAAACCTTTTCCTTTATTCAATTCAGAGTTCCGAGATACATTCATGCGAGGAAAGACAACATTTCTATCAGAATAAATGTTGGTGGCATCAGTACCACCTCTAGTTGGCTCTACAACTAGACGTCTTGCGGTCTCAGTACCGCGGGCTGGCTCGGCTCTGCTGGTGGCGTCAGTACCACCTCCTCTATGTGGTGAAATGGCGGCCTCAGTACCGCCGGTGGAATCAGCATCTCGGGTGGCATCAGTACCACCATGATGTGCGGCTTCAGTACCGCTCTCCTCCTCCTCATCTGGCGCTCTGGATAAATCCTCGCGTTGTCGCTCAGATGAGGCGCCGCCTGCTGGTTTTCTACCGCTCCTAAGTGTGACAAAATCAGCATCAAATAAATCCGAAGATGTATCATCAAATGGGTCACTAGGAGTGGCAAATTCAGTGTGAACTACCTGCTCAGATTTCCTCTTCAGGTTATTCGGATTCGGCTCGATCTGTGCAGGGATGGCGGCCTTTCCTCTCATCAGGTCCCGCATCTCCTGGCGGAACTCGTCCATCTCCCGTCTAAATGTAGCCTGCTGCTCTGTGAAGAGGCGGGCTAGATCATCCATGGCGGGGCTCTCGTGGGAACCCGACGGGTTGCCTCTCTGGTAATGAGGCTGCTGGACCTGCTGCTGCTGAGGCTGAGAGGGGTAAGAGGAATGAGGCTGCTGCTGGTGAGCCTGCTGCTCACGTCTCCAATTCTGTCCCTGCTGCTGGTAGGGACGAGGTACGAAGGATGATGGCTGATGTGGCTGATATGCAGGGGGCTGCTGGTGATCTCTCTGCTGGGAGTACTGCCCTCCCTGACCGGCTGGCTGCTGTTGGGACTGGTTACCCCCATTCCCCCACCTGAATCCGGGATGGTCTCGTCGGATTCCAGGTTGAGGACGGTCATACCAAATCCCGTTGACATCCATCAACGGCTCAGCATCAAAGGGGTCTGGTGGCAGTGCTGCCAGAGGCTGATCCGGCTGATATACCACCATCTGTAAGTCTGGAGATGGTGGTGACTGGTAAGAGGGCTGCTGCTGCTGGTACGGCTCCGCCTGTACAAGGTGAACTTGTCTAGGCTGCTGCAAGGAGCTGGAGCGCTGGGACGAGCTGCGGCTGCCACCGGAATCGCCTCGCGACAGAAGACGGGGCTGAGGAGCCGTCTGTGCCTCCTGAAGACACAAGAGCTGGGTCTTCATGTCGCTCAGAGTTTGTGCCATTTGCTCCATCTGAGTTATGCCCTGGCACTGCTTCTTTTCTATTATTTCCATGCGGTCCAACTTCTCGCTGATAATCCCCATGTCCGCAGTGGCCGACTCTGCCTGTGCGGCTGCAACTGTGGACGAACTGGATGGACCTGCATCAACCCGTGCTATCCGCTGATACTGCACGGGTCCTGGCGGCTGCTGAGATCTCTGAGTGTACAACCGAGTCTGGGACATCACCATGTAATTTTCTGCCATCTCCTCGTAGATGGCCCAGACTTGGTTGTGGTCCTTGGCAAAGTAGGACCCGCCGCAAGAAGCATTCACCAGACCCTGAAGCTCTGGTGTCATCCCACTAAAGAAGCTCTGAACTAGGTTCGGCTTCGAGATGTCGTGGTGTGGGCATCTATCCAGAAGCTCTCTGAACCTCTCCCATGCTTCGTGAAATTGCTCATTAGGGAGCATGGAGAAGTTGTTGATCAGGGCCCTCGCTGCATTCGTCCGCCCGAGTGGATAGTACTTGTTCAAGTACTCGGTGCGGAGCTGATCCCAGGTGTAAACAAACTTCCCTAGATGTTTCAGCCAGGCGGCTGCTCTATCTGCCAGTGAAAAAGGGAAGGCCATCATTCGAATCGTATCTTGGTCCACATGACGGTCGTGGACAGTGCTGCAGATCATCAAAAACTCCTGGAGATGGAGATGGGGTTCCTCAGTGGCAAGCCCGTGAAAATGAGGGAGCATCTGCAGGGTGTTCGGGGGAAACTTGAAATCCCCCACGATAGCAGGTACCACCACCCAATGATGCATCAGTGTAGATCCGGGGTTGTGTAGCTCCCGCATCGTTCTCGGTGGTCCTCCTCCAGCGGCGGCTGCCGCTGCGGCAGCTGCTGCTGCGGCTGCTGCCTCTGCATCAGCGTCAGGAATGTCCTCAGGCTCGCTCGGCTCGTCTCGCTCTCTTCGGAGTCGCTCCATCTCCCTTCTCATCTCAATCATAAAAGCCCCCTGATCGCGTAACTGTTGCTGAACTGTCTCTAATGACGCGATCAGGGTGGAGTTAATCGCTCCCTGGTCTAAGACAAAATGTTCGGGCTGGCGATCGTCTGAACTGCCGGCTCCAGCCATAGGGATGTCTGCAAAATCAGATGAGCCTAACTCAGGTTCTGTTAAATCAATTCGTCTTTCCTCGGGCTCATGTCTCTCAGTAGGAAAAGAAAGGGGATCGAGGGGGAACAGGGTGGAATCGAACTCGGGCCCGGAGAGCTGGTCTCGACTCTCACGGGCCAACCTAGATGATGAAGTAGCCGCGCCTGAAAGCGGTGCAGCCAGAGGCTGCCTAAGAGATCGTCTACCCATCATCTTGATCTGGCGGGTAAGGCGGATGGGATCTGGAGAAAATATGATCGCAGAGCAAACCCCTTGTTCACCAACTCAACACAATCTGAAGACCGTGAAAGCTCGGTCAATTTATCTTGTCAATTTTATTTGGTGAACACACAAGATATCAGAGCGATTACGTGACCTGCTGGGATACCCGATACTCTCTCAACCGACTGTCCCGCACAGAAGAGTCGGTAATCAGTCGAGATGAGCACCGGAGGGCTTTACCTAGTGTTCGGGTCACTCTCTCGCACAATCAAACCAAACAATGAGGGGGTTGCTCTCCCCAAGACAAATTTTTAATGTGAGTGTCTTTTAGGGTCAATAGTGTTATCCAGTCCCAATTTTTATTGTTTTTCTTTTTAATTTTTTTCAAAATAAATACAAGCGGCCTAACGGTTTTTCCGATTCTCCTGATGATTAAGCCAAAAACAGAGGGAGAAGACGAAAAAGCCGATGCGCGAGAAAATCAATGATGCATGCAGAGAAAGAAATGCGTACCTTGTCTCCAGCACTCTACATGCAAGTGATCCGCGCAGAATTTAAATACAGAATTAAACTACCTAAATGATGCAACGAGGAAAAACCGAGTCCTAGATGAGAAACTTCTATTGATCGTGAAGAACAATAGTTAGCTAACCGAATCGAGTCCGGAGTCCGATCTTGGGAGTCACTCGGTGCCCGCCACAACGGGTCCTGCCAGCGCTGTATGTGACTCCTCACGGCACGTGGTCTCAAATCCAATTAAACTAACTTTTTCAGTGAATTTTATCAAGGTCCAATTACGTTCTATAGGAACAGATATTCTATTAAGTGTTGGGCCTTAGATATTTACGTCACAGTCAACAAAAATTCCTAAATCTAGGGGCTCGAGAAAAACCGCGTAAACACCGGAAAAGGCAGCTAGCTATCAAAACCACGATAAAAGCCGCGAAAATCCGAATGGGTCCCCCGAGCACACCGGTGCTTGGCGAAACAGACCCGCTAAGTTACAAATGTCCACAAATGTCCAAAGTTCAAATCCTAAATTATTACAAAAAATTGTTCTCTCTCTCTCTCAGAAATGAAAACTCCTTCTTCTCTTTCTTCCTCCTGCTCTTCTTCCCGTGCGGGTCCTCAAAAAGTGTACTCCAAGTTCTCCACGCAGTACCTCGCACAAAAATTAGAAAGAGAGAGTGTCAGAAAACAATTATAATTAAGAGAGACAATATAGAAAAATATGACTACAAAGCCGTGCTCCCCGGCAACGGCGCCATTCTGATGACCGATGGATCGCGAGAGATCAAGGGAGATAAATAACAGGTCGTTGCGACCTCAATCCCTCGCAAATCGATCAACAAGAAAAATCAATCACTCAAATCAGATAAAAACAAGCAAGCACAAGAAAGAGCGATCTAGCTATAAGATTAACCTGGTATAGCTCCCAGGGTCGAACACAAGGAGCACAGATTGGCCTTGCGGCCTACGATGTAGTCAGGAATCCAAAAGAATCTTTTTTATGGTGTTTTTATTTGTTTTTATAATTTTTTTAGATTTTTTAAAAAATGAGAAAATGAAAGAAAGTAAATACAAGGGCACTTCAACAATTTATTACACACACCAAAAATGATGCAGAAATTAAGGAAAAATGGTTTTTATGTTTTAAATGTTTTTTACTGTTTTTGGTGAATTTTTGGAATTTTTCTAATGGGTAAATTATTTATTAAAAATCAAACAAGGCAGAAACACCAAGGTACTGTCCAGCAAGGTTAAAAACTCAAAAATAAAATAATTAAGAGTTTCAATCAACCTTGGAGGTAATTTTTCTGTAATCTATGAAGAATAAGGAAAATTTAGGCACCCTAATTATTGTTTTTGGATTTTTAATTTATTTTTTATAATTTTTATGAGTTTTTAGAGGTTTTTCAATTTTTAAGGTTTTTAGGTGATGAAAAATAGCCAAAATTGGCTAGAAAATCAAACAACAAGTAAACTACAGTATCTAATTTTTTTAGAATTTTTAAAGGTGATTTTATATTTTTTTTTTGGTATTTTTAAAGTCAAACAGTGGCAAAAATATGGGTTTTTGAATTTTTAAAAATAATAAATGAAATCAAAAATATCCCCAAAAATCATAGAAATTCCTACACCATGGCAGGAGCCATGTGTCAAAATTTCATTGGATTTGGAGGTCGTTTGATATTTTATTCAAAAATAAAGGTGGGGTACTGTGCACAAGGACCTAAGTGCAAATACCCAAAAGTTCTGGGGTCCTGGTGCAAAATACCCAGCAACACACGTGCCAAGCACGTGCCTGGGGCACACAGGGACCTAAATGTAATAAAAATAAGTTCCAAGGACCTATTGATAACTCGTATCAAAAGTCCAGGGGCTTATGTGCAATTTACCCAAAACAATTCGCACATGTGCAAAATCAATGCTCACAGGGGTATATATGCAAATAAACAAAACTTTTCATTCAATGGGTAACATCCAGAACTACAGGGCTTCGTATGCAAATAACCCAACAAAACACGTGCCAAAGCACGTGGGGCTCTACTGGCAGGGGTATAAATGCAAATAAAATTAAGCGCGAGGGTCTCTATGCAAATATCCCAGAAAATAAACAACTGAATTAAAAATTACAGGACTTAAACGAAAACAACAAACTACGATGGGGTCCTACGATATTTACCCCTTTATTAATAGCGACGGCCCGATTCTGACGCGTGGCAGATCTGACGGTGGAGAACAAACGCGCCTTTACTCCTTCGGCTCTTGGGCTCGATCGACGGCGGAGAGAGATCCACGTGGCTGATCTGACGGTGCTGGGCTCCTGCGCCTCTCTCCTCGGTTGCGACGGTCCAGATGAGATCCTCAGATGGATCAACGGCTGCTGCTCCTCTACAGATCGACGGCTAGGATGAGAACTGGAGTGAGGTCTTCATCGGACGGCTCTGGAGGGTGGAGGAAGAACTCGACGCCGGCGAACTTCGCCGACGTCCTGCGTGAACTCCGGTACTCCTCAGCTGCGCCTGAAGGTCGGAGAAGGTCCGGCGTGAAGTTGCGCAGCTGCTGCGGGTGGCCAAGGGCCCAACCGAGCCCTGGAGGGGCTCCGGCGAGGCCTAGTGGCTCGAAGCTCCTGGCTGAACTGTGAAGGAGGCTCAGACACCCCCTTTGGACCTGCAAAGTGGTCAAGAAGCTTCGCGGGTCGAGGGCAAAGTGCCTCGACCCTGTTAGGTGGCGTGAAGGTGATCGGTGCGGTGGGGCGGAAGAGCTCCGGCGAGGCGACGGCGGTGGAGCTCGACTCCCAGATCCTGTGCGATCTGGGTTGTGCGAATGGGTGAAGAAGGTGCGCGGGGAGATGGCGAAGGTGAAGGTAGGGTCGGATGGTCGAGATGATACGCGAAGTGATCGGAATCGGAGATGTACGTCGGAGCTATGATTTGGGCGTAATCGGAAATTGGAAGAAATTAGAAGGAATTAAGGCTACCTGATGGATGCTGGAGACTGTGCTGGAGCGTGGCTATCTCCGGGTCGTAGCTTCGAAGGGCGTCAAGGCCTGAAGCTCGATGCTCAACGCCGGTGGCGGAGCAAGGACGGCGAAGATCGCCGGATCGATGGTTTCGCTTCCTCGCCTCACTGCAACAAGGGCGGACGCTTGCTGTCACTCTCGCGAAGCCAATGGAGGTCACTGGGAAGGAGGAGAAGGGCCAAAGATGGGGCGCGGAGGCGGCGGAGGTGATGGTATATATGGTGACAGCGTCGATTAGGGTTGAGGCTCGACGGCTAAGGAAGGCGTGGATTCGATGGCGGAGGATCCGGCGAGGGAGAGGGATGTATGGCGAAGAATCCGGGCTCGAGATATGCGTGGGGGACAGCCTGGAGTCGCGTGGGAAAATCGGCGAAGGGGGCGCGGCACGCGTGGTCCAGAAAAGGAAGGAGGTCGCGGGGGAGTTGACCGGGGTCAACATTCCCCCGTGGACCAATCAGGAGCGGCCACGTGTGCCCGATTTTTGTTTATTTATTTTAGGGCAGAAATAGGCCGAATTAAATAAAACTCAAAACATGAAATATTTTTCTTTTATTTTTTTCTATTTTTTGGTGATTTTTATTAATTTTTGGGAATAAAAATAGGGTAGCTCTATATATAGGTATATGTACACTATATGGATTTTTATTTTTGATTTTTTTATTTGTTATTTTTATGCATTTTTATGCTCATTTTGTATTTTATTTATTTACAACATGAAATATGGAATACAAGAATATTTTTATTTTATTTTTATCACTTATGTACAAGGGTGAAATAAATGGTTGAATACATTTATATACATGGTATTTATACAATGTATTTTTGTATTTTAATTTTGTAATTTTTATTTGATTTTTGTTTTGTTTCTTTTTATTTATTTTATTTACAAAATGTAACATAGAATATTTACAAAAAGTTTAGAAAATAATTGAATTTATTTACAAGGTTAAATAAATACAATGGTGTGGTTTATGTACATGGTGAAGGAAGGGTATTTTTGATCTTTTTGCTTTTCATCTTTTTATTTTGTTTTTAATAAGATATATACAAATACTTACAACATATTTTTGGGTGAGGAAAATATATAGTTTTATTTACAGAAGTATATACACATGAGCTCCTATCTCCCTCTACTGTGGCTTTTATGCGGTCAGGCCCATGCTGAGCCCTCCCTTGGGTTAGGTTGCTCAATATTTATTCTAAATATTTCCCTCTTTTTCTTTTTGCTCTTTATTCTTTTATTTTGTGCACAAAAACATGCTAATTATAGGTTTTTACACAATGCATGCTTTTGGTAATTATTTGTATTTACACATATCTACATGTATTTGCAAAGGTTTTTGTAGCTAAAATAATAGAATAAAGAGTGATGAATGGGTATTCATCACACGCCACCCCTCACGCGCCCCGTACGCGCTGTGTCTGGGTAAATTTGCGCTAGACCCCCTACATTTTATTTTAGTTTTTGTTTAGTCAGTAAAATAAATTAGCACACTTGGAACATTTCCATAGTAGGACCTATAGTTTATGATATTTGCACTTTAGTCCTTACTGTGTGGATTCACGTGCTTCGTCACGTGAGGTTTGGGTTATTTGCATGTTTAGGGCTGGGATTTATGACTGTTATGGAATGAAAGTATAGTTTTGATATTTACAGATATACCCCTATGCATGGTTGAATAGAGCATGTGCCGAATTTGATGTGCTTTTTATACTAAGCCCCCTGTACTTCTTGCACGTGTTTCAATTTAGCCCAGAAAGTTATTTTCCTTGCGTTTAAGTCCCCGTGTGTTGTAGCTTTTCTATTGGTTGAATAAAATATCAAATTAACTCCAAATTTAGTGAAATTTGGACACATAGCCCCTGCCACTGTGTAAAAATTTCACTGATTTTTGGGGATATTTTTGAGTTGTTTTCTATTTTTAAAAATTCAAAAACCCTTATTTTTGTTAATATTTGGTTTATAAAATCAATTAAAAATATAAAAGATTATCCAAAAATCCATTACTGTTTATTTGTGTTTTTTCTTGCTTCAGTCCAAATTTCACTTGATCTGGACTTATAAAACCCTTAAAAATTAAAAAACCTAAAAACCTTATAAAAATTTTTAAAAATTCCAAAAAAAATCAAAAAATGCAATTTTTGTTCCTGTAGTTAGTTTTGACTTGTAGTTTGATATAAAATTGTCTTCAGATTTTTGTAGGTTATTTATCTATTTTTAAATAACCTTTCAAATCTGGCTGCACATTAGTTCCTTATTTTTGCCTTTTTCTATTTTTATAAAATCAACTAAAAATATTAAAATTCTGAGAATATTACCAAAAACACTTTAAAACTTATAAAACACAAAAATAATTTTATTTTAATTTTCTGGTTTGTTTTTGTGTAAATGAATAATTAGTTGAAATTGCTCTTTTTAGCTTTTGTCTATATTGTCTTCATAATTAAAAATACAAAAAATTAAAAATTTATAAAATCCACCAAAAAAAATTTCCTTATTTTTTTGCTTTTTCGACTACTTCGTATGCCTCTTTGGCCAATCCGTGCTCCTTGTGTTCGACCCTGGTCGCTATACCAGGTTAAATAAATAGCGAGATCGCTATTCGATGTTTGATTGATTTTTTTTATTTGGTGGTTTGTTTTTCTTGATTGAGTACGATTCAGGGGATTGAGGTCGCAACGACCCGTAATATTTATCTTAGTCTCTCGTAATTTTTCGGCTCATCAATAGTTCACTTCCCTTCTTGTGTTGAACTCGCACGATCAACATCTTTTAGTTGATCGATCACTTATCAATGCAATCAACCACTATGATTTAGTTGATTGATTAACTAAATATGAATTTAATTTAATTTGAATTTTTTCGGTTAGAATACTTGATAATACTTGTACAATAATACTCTTTAACAAACTAATCATTTATTTTCCTAAAAGAGGAGTTCTCTTTTGATTTTCTAGCTATTGTAATTTCCTAAGATCTCTTTACCTTGTTAAACTTGGTGGTTCATTTATACATAAAAGGCTACCATTTGAGCATTAGACTCAACCAATACATGTTCTATACATAATAGAAAAACATTCGAGACTCTCTCCATATTTCATTCGAGATCGTCTCTCTTGCTATCTATTCATTGATTCAATCTTGAGAGCAATTTGTCTATACGCTCGATTTGCAATTTCTTTATTCAATAGCATATATTTGCTTGCCTCATTATTCATCTATTTATTTGAGGCTTTGTAGAGTGATATAATATTTAACTACATTACAGTTGCACCGATACTTGGTGTGTGAGAGCAGTTCTTGGTGTATGATCTAAGGTGTGCTAAAGACTTTGGTGTGCGATCCAAAACACCTATAGACAACTGAGTTATATGCGGGAAAATGACATAGATAATGGATTAGTTGTTTGACTAGGTCAATTGAAAACCCTAAGTTGAAGGACTTGAGTCATGGTTTATATCTGATAGAGTTTCCATGTCAAAATCATTGTTTCTTATGCTTGTGAACTGATTATTCTTATCTTCGGTGAGTATTATCTACATAATTACTTATTGTCTTACTATTCCTTTAGCGATCCTGAAAGTCATTCACATACTACAGGTAGTTATAAGCATTGGTTACCAACACATGCATCGAGCAAACATCAGAGCCTCCACACATGAGTAGTGAAAAGCAAAGAACAAGTGCATTTGCAATGCTAGGTAGTAGGTTCATATCAAAGATCGAGCATCACCTCTGCAACAGGTCACCATGACATACACGAAATTGTAGATAAGACTCCCAATGGAAGACGAAAATCTCGAAGATTGTATTGGCCCTAAAACAATTATGACAACAAGGAGAAGAGCTTTGAAGAAGTCATTTACAGTAAAGACTGCACCTGCAAGAGCTGCAACAACATCTTGAGCAGAGAAACAAGAAGGATCAACACATAAGAAAGTTTAGTATACTCCGTCCTAGCAATTTAAGCAACTAGAAGAGCGAGGACAAATTACACCCATAAGGGCACGAACCTCGCAAAGGCTAAAGAAGGAAACACAAAGACAAGCTAGAAGTTGCAAGTAGATGGGTGTTGAAGGAAGAGTCTGGTGTTAGGTTTTATCCAATGAAGACGGATTAGTGGTGTACACATTGTAGAACGTGGATAGATTAGTAACTTCGTGATATCCTCCCTGAGAGCATAATCCTAGAGCTATAGTGTAAATAAACCTTTATGGTCACTGCAAAGTGTACTCCTAGAAAACTTTTGAAAGAAAAAGAAAGAGTCTAAAGTGAGTGGTGAACATAGGCACATTGTCGAATCATTATAAATCTTTGTGTTGTGCAATTGTGTGTGTTTCTGTATTAGGTAAATGGGGCAGGCATGTCTAGCATCCTTTCTAGGCCGATGAGACAAGGTCAGAGGGGATAGGGGTGAGATTCGTCCATTCGATCAAATGAGGGGAAGAGATCCTCTGTTGTAGAGGGAATTGCAGCAGAGATGCTATAATCCCCTTTAATTTTTTGTGATTTTGATTTTAAAATCCAACCTTATAGATTAAATCTTATATTAATGTTCTACAAACTCTCCAAATTTCGCTCAAATCTGAAATTATTTGCTATTTTATCTCAATGGTCAAACATTCGGTCAAGATCTAAGTAACTTAGACTCCATTTAAAAAAGATCCGGATGTTTGACTATTAAGATAAAATAGCAAATAATCTCGGATTTAAGCGAAATTTGGAGTATTTGTAAAGCATTAATATAAGATTCAATCTATAAGGTTGGATTTTAAAGTCAAAAGCACAAAAAAATTAAAGGGACTTACAGCACCTCTTGCAATCCCCTCTATAGCAGAGGATCATCTTCCTCGGATGGGACGGGCATAAGTCCAGAGATGACATTCCACGCCTGTTGCATGTTGTGTGTTTGATTGTATTGTATATAAGAATGCATAGGGTTTCCCTTTAAATAACCAATTTTATATAAATATCCCCCATGTCAAAGGTTTTAAAAATCGAATCGGATGTAAAATCGAACATGTATCGGTTTTTAGTTTTTATGGATGTACAAATTAGACCGATCGACCGAACCGGTGATGACATCAACAAATCATAAAAATCGAAAAAGACATGATCGTGTATTATTGGTTTAGTTTATATGGTTCAATCGGGTCGAACTGAGTTAAACTAGTATATCCTACAAATAAATATGGAAAACGCTACATCATACCTTTAGAGCGTTTGTGCACTCGTGTCCTTCCAAAATTTTCCAATAACACACTTATACCTCTATTTTTTATAATTACATGTGTGTCCCTGTATTTTCACAAAACGCATAGTAGTGACCTTTTATTAATACACTTGTGCTCATATATTATACCAACTATTATATTGTGATTTCTTAAGTAATGTAGGAACCCAAGTAAAAGTTTCTGATATTAGGGATAGAAATGTTATTAGAAAAACTCAAAAAAGCATAATAACATATTTTTTTGTAAAAAGTCATATAAATGCAAATATGTGCTTATAGAAATAACAATTTTAAAGCTATTTAAACATTGGTTCATGACAAGTGTTTCTAATTTATTGATTCTCATTGTATGACTAGGACAACATCTTTTTTGTTTGTTGTTATTGGAAGCAAAAAACCTCGTACACAATGTGAGAAAATAGATGTTATGCTCGTATGGCAGGAAGGGAGAAGCAATAATGAGTCATTGACACGTGGAGAAGCAGAAGAAATAAGTGATTTTTACCCGAAAGATACTATAAACTTTGTCAATTACCTCTACGACCTTTGAAACAACATAATTCCTTCCTAGACCCTATAAACTTGCCAACTCTTACGCCATGAACCCTTCGGGTAATCTGTTCGAACCCCGTGGAGGTTCTTGAGGTAATTTTTAGGGTCGATGGGTTAATCACGTTGTGCAAAAGGTCGTAGAGGTAATTTAAAAAGTTTATAGGGTCTGTTGGGTAAAAATCCCAAAAAATAAAGGATTACTATACGGTGGGTTATAATGAAACTATTTATGAATAATTTTCAAAAATTTGTATTTTATAAATGATTAGATATTGATGGTTGAATCGGTGGTTTGGTTCACTTGGTTCAACCAGATTTAAGCGATCCAACTGAGTTTTGACCGATTTAATTGGTTTTTATTTTTTAAATAAAAATTAGGTAGTTGAACTGTTTTTCTTCCAGATCTAGATTTAACCGGTTGAACTGATTGGTTGGGTTTGATTTTTAAAATCTTGCACGTGTTAAATAAACAATAATGAAGATAAGTGTTCGATGGTTTTTCTGAAAAAATCATAGAAAGAGGTAAAAACAACTGCCAATTTAATGCTTAAAATTATATCGGGTAAAAAAACTATCCCATATACCAAGTATTTGTTAATTTTTCACATTGTAATTTGTCAATATCTATGCCTGTTGCGATGTTTATTTAATTTATAATTTTAAATCCCATGAATCCTATGAACTTTACCAATTATCTTCTCGATCTTTGAAACAACCTAATTCCCCCCTCAACCTTGTAAACTTGCTCTGTCTTACCCCACAGACCATGACATTAATGTGAGACTTCTTGGGTTAACTAGCTTGATTTTAAGTTGAGTTAATCAAACCCTAGCAAATCTAGTGGTAGGTCCCCCCCCTCTCTCTCATCCTTCTTCCTCCCCCTCCTTCCTCTTCCTCTCTCTCTCCTTCCTTCTTCACTCTCGCAGGACGAATGATCCCGCCATCGGACATGCGATCGACCGACTCGCGGATGAGATGGAAGATGCAGGCCAGGGGGCAGAACTGGAGGGTGAGGGTGGGAGGGCAAGGGTGAAAGGAACTGGAGGAAAGCGGGAGGTTAGGGAGGAAGGCGAGGGCAGGAGGGAGGTCAGGGAGGAGGGTGAGGGCAGGAGGACTTGGATGTGGAGGAGGAGGTCGGGGAGGAGGAGAGACTCTCCGGAGGACCTGGAGGTGGAGGGCAAGGGCGGAAGTTAGGGAGGTGGAGAGCGAGAGCGGAGGTCGGGGAGGTGGAGGGCGAGGGCGGATGTTGGGGAGGAGGAGGGCGAGGGGGAGGTCAGGGAGGAGGAAGATGAGGGCGGACAGACCTTGAGGAGGAGGTCGATGGCGTTCTGAAGGAGGAGGCAGAGGGTGAGGGAGGAGGAGGGCGAGGGTGAGGTCGGGGAGGAGGGTGAGGGGGAGGTCAGGAGGAAGAGGATGAGGGCAGGCAGACCTGGAGGAGGAGGGCGAGGGCAGCCTAGAGGAGGAGGCGGAGGTCGGGGAGGAGGGTGAGGACGAGAGACCTGGAGGAGGAGGGCAAGGGCGGTGGAGGCGGAGGAGGCGGGTGGGTGCTGGGTGGGGAAAGGGAGATGAGGAGGGTGAGGGGAAATGGCACTTAATGTAAACTTGATAAAAAAAATAGGTATAATGTAAAAGAACGTTATGTAATCCGGTTAGTTTTAACAGGTAAATGGATGAGGGTTTAACCATAGGGTTTGTGGAATAAGGATTACCAAGTTTACGGGATCGAGAGGAGAATTAGGTTATTTCAAAGGTCGAGGAGTTAATTGATAAAGTTTATAGATTTCATAGGGTAAAAATCCCATAATTTTAACCTATAATTCTTATGGACTCAATAATGCATTGGATCTATAATCTCTATCAAGAAACATACACCTCTCTTAACATATAGATACATGTAAAGTTCCCTCTTTAACACATTGTTTCGATTCTAGAAAAAGAACGTTAAATTTTAGTAAAAAAATAAATTAATTGTTTGTAAATAATCATTAGTTTACTAGTCCAACTACACGTATAATTTAAGCTTGTGATGAAATATTTACATTGTGTTGTTACATAGTACATACATATTAAAAATATTAATTACCTGACTCATGATGGGAAGGCATTCACAATCACAACAAAGTCTTTTCCCAATTTAAGTAAGGTCGTACATTGATGAGCGAGTCTGACGGACTAAGGTAAAGTATCTCACTAAGGTCGTTGTGACCTTAGTCACTCGGGACTCAGAGCTCAGTCAAGAAAAAGAATCAGACCACCAATCAGAGATAGCAAAAATAGCGGTCTCGCTATATGATTAACCTGGTATAGCTCCCAGGGTCGGTCTCAAGGAGCACGAGATGGCCTTGCGGCCTACGAAGTAGTCTAAAAAAACAAATAAAATAAAATAAATATTTTTTGGTGGTTTTAATATTTTCTATTTTTTTTTTGGATTTTTAAGTATGAAGAAAAATAATAGGGTTTTTATCAGTTGTGCCCCTCTGAGATATTGCAATTTCAGTTATGCCCCTCCCTTTTTTGGAATATCAGTTATGCCCCTACCTTCTTGCAAAATTCACAGTTCTGCCCTTCTGTTAAGGTAAAATAGGGGCATAACTGATATTACAAAAGGGCAGAACTGTGAATTTTGCAAGAAGGTAGGGGCACAACTGATATTTCAAAAAAGAGAGGGGCATAACTGAAATTGCAATATCTCAGAGGGGCACAATTGATAAAAACCCAAAATAATAAAAAGGTAAAGACAAGCACAAACAACAATTTATTTAACTACTCTAAAGAGCTCCAAAAATTCAAACAAAAAATATTTTTATATTTTATGGATTTTTACTGATTTTGGTGAATTTTTGAGAATTTTAAGATTTTTATGGAATTTTCTAAAAATAAAAGAAGGAAGAAAAACTGTGCTACAATCCAGCCAGGCTTAAAGGACCAAAATAAAATATAAAATGGCCCTATCAAAGCCTGGAGGTATTTTTCTTGGAAAATAGAAATAATAAACAAAATTCAGAAGAAGAGTTTATTAATTTTTGAATTTTCTATGATTTTTTATAATTTTTATGAGTTTTTGAGGGTTTTTTGATTTTTAGGTTTTTATAAGTCCAAAAATAACCAAAAAAGGCCAAAAAATCAAATAGGCAAAAACACACAAAACTTGATTTTTTTGTAATTTTTAAAAAGGTTTTTATATTTTTCTAGGAATTTTAAATCTGGACAGAGAGAAAAATAAGGGTTTTTGAATTTTTAAAAATACTAAAAATGCTCGAAAATGTACCCAAAAATTGGTGAAAAGTTTACACAGTGGCAGAAGCTACGTAACCAATTTTCATTTAATTTGGGTTAATTTTGATATTTTATTAAAATCCAAAACAAATAAATAGTGCACAGGGACCTAGGTGTAATAAAAATATAGTTCTGGGGCTGAAATGTAACAAGCTCAGAAGCCTAGGGGGTCCTCGTGCAAAAATTCCAGATTCCCACGCGCGCGGCACGTGGTCTGGGCACAGAGGGACCCAATAGCAAGAAAACTTAGTTCCCAGGGCTTAATAGCAACAGGTGCTAAAAGCCCAGGGGACAAGTTGCAAATAACCCAAAATATTCAGTACATGTCAAATACAATATTCATGCACAGGGGTATAAGTGCAAATATCAAAAAGTATTTTTCATTCATTAACACTTCCAAACATCAGCCTAAAACATGCAAATTCACCAACAAACCACGTGACGAAGCATGTGTCTCACATACACAGGGGTAAAAATGCAAATAGAGTAAACAGCAAGGTCCTAAGTGCAAATGTCCCAAAATAAAAACAACTATATGTGATATTTATAGGACTAACCGATAAAAGCAATAAGCAGAGGGGCCTACAAGAAATTTACCCGTTATTATCCGAGGGCTGGAGGCGCGCCACGTGTAGATCGGATGGTGGAGATGCGCTGCGCCTCAACGAAGACAACCCGGCTCAGATCAGATGGCTGAGGGCTCGCCACGTGGAGTGTCTGACGGTGGCTGATCAAGGCTAACCCTTCGCCTGGATGGACGGTGAAGATAGCGCCACGTGTAGATCAGACGACTGCGGGTATAGGGGCGCCTCTTCGTATAATCGTGCGGTCCAGATCAAATCTGGGCCTCCGAGGACGAACGAATGGCAGGGGAGGATCCTGGAAGAACTCCTCGCCGGCGAGCTTCGCCGGAGCAATGCTGGTACGCTGGACCTCCTCGGGGGCTGCAAATGGGTGGAACAGGATCGCCAAAGCCTCCCGCGGATGAAGGACTCCTTCGATGACGCCAAAGAGCTCTAAGGAGCCCGGGCAACAACGGCGGAGCTGGGTTCCTGTGCCTGGATGTTGAGGTCCTAAGATAGACCTCTTCTGACATGGAAAGCAACACAGAAAGACTCCTGGGTCGAGGGCAAACTGCCTCGACCCTGTGAGGGGTGAAATGGGTGGCTGGCACGTCAGGGCGGATGACCTCCGGCGAAGCGACGGCGAGGGAGGTCGGGGTCCCTGCTCCAGGGCGAGTCAGGGAGTGTGAGTGGGTGCAGAAGGTGAGGAGAGGTCTCGTGAGTATGACGGTCGAGTCCGATGATCGAGAGGGTGATGGAGATGGTCGGAATCGACGAACGACGGCGAACGGTGGATTTGGGCGTAATCAAAAATTCGAGAACTATGGAAAGAATTAGGTTCACCTGACGACTGTGGTCGACTGGGAATGAGCTCGTGGAGCTCTGGTCTTCGCCTCGAGGGTCGTCGAGGGCACAAGGCTCAGGCGCAGCTCTAGGCGGCGCACGGTGGCGAAACGTCGCCGGATCACTGACGTGGTGCTTCTCCTCCTCTTTGCAACACGCCTACGGCTAGCTATCACTCTAGGATATCGGGTGGAGGTCCTGGGTGGAAGAAAGGATGCCAAAGATGACGTGAAATGCGGATGCAGCTTCTGCTATATAGTCTGAGGGGTCCGGCAAGAAGGTAGTCGGGCACGCACGTCGATGCACGGACCCCTAAGATCCACCCCAGGCGAAGATCTCGGATCTGCAGGGAAGAATTAGGACCCGGGATTTAAGGGTTTGGTGTTCGGATCAAGGCGCGATAATTGGGAGAAATCATATCAGGCGCCAGATCCGCGAGAGAAGGGTTCGTGGGGAGAGTTGACCGGGGGTCAACAATCCCCCATGGACCAATAGGAATTCATGAATTATTAAAGATTTGATAATTCAATAAAAATTAATAAATGAATTAATTTCGAAAAACTCAAAACATGAGAAATGTTTCTTTATTTTTAAATTAATTTTTGGTGATTTTTATTTATTTTTTTGAAATAAAAATAACGTATATACAATATAGTAATATTATATAGGTATATACAATATATATTTTTGATTTTTGATTTTTAATTATTTATTTTTGTACATTTTATTCCAATTTTATATTTTATTTATTTAGAAAATAAAATTTGGAATAATTTGGTATTTTTATTTTATTTTTATTATTTATTTACAAGGGTTAAATAAATACTTTTATTTATATACATATATGGTATATGTACAATGTTGGAAATTGATTTTATTTATTTTATTTTATTTTATTTTATTTTTATGGTTTTTATTTTATTTTATTTACATTATGAAATATAGAATATGTACACATTTTTTGTTGGATTTTTATTTATCTATTTATAAGGAGAAATACATGTGTATGTGGTTCTATGTACGTGGTGAATATAGACAAGGATGACAGGCATTTTTATTTATTTTTATTTTTATTTTATTTTTCCCAATTTTATTTTAATTTAATATTTACAAATATATACAAATAAATACACACCCAATTTTATTTTGAATAAGAGGAAAATAATTTTTATTTTATTTACAGATATATGTACATGAGCTTCCCTATCTCTCTCTACTTGGGTTTTTATGCGGTCAGGCCCATGCTGAGCCTTCCCTTGGGATTAGGTCGCTCAATATTTATTCTAAATATCTCCCTCTTTTTCTTTTATTTCTTTATTCTTTTATTTATGCACAAAAATATGCTTATAATGCATATTTACACAATGCATGTTGAATGCTAATTATTGTTATTTACAGAAATATACATGTATTTTGCATGGGTTTTGTAGCTAAAATAAAAGAATAAAGAGTGATGAATGGGTATTCATCATACATCTAAAAAATTAAGATCCATTCGGATAGTCTTATTCTAATTCTTTTTGGACCTTCCTCGTCCTCTCTTACTCGACTCAACATCCCAAAACCCGCATCTTCTAAATGATGCATCGCTCGACTTCATTTACAAATGATCAAACCATCTTAAGAAATTTTTTCTCATATTATCCTCTGCCGGAGCAACAACAACTTTCCTTCATATCATACCATTCCGAATCTGATCTTTACGTGTATGATCACACACCTATCTCAGCGTTTTCATTTCTGTTGTTGTCATTCTCTATACATGTATATAGTTCACATGCCAAGAAAGCACTCATAAAATTAATAAAATTAATAAGTGAAATCGAAATAACCTTTAGAAGGAACAACGATGAATATTAGCATATTTGCACACGTGTAAGAATTTTTTTTGTTAATCTTAGAGTTGACATTGCGTATTTGCAAAATAAAACACATAATGAAATTAATCTTATTTTCAACTTTGGATTACAGATCTTCTTTTCATTTTGAATCATTTTTTAAATGATTATTACAGAATTCTGAATTTAACCTAATTTTGTAATGTTTATTTAAAATACTTTGTCTTGAATAAAATCTTTAATGAATTACTTTCAAATCCAACTTGAATTCGAAAATACATTACTGGATTTATATTTAATCAGATTTGAATCGCAAAATTTTCTTATCTAACTGAACTCGAACTCGAATTCGAAGGGATTGATTTAATTCAGTCCTAATAATACCATTGTCGAGCATACTAAAGAAATCCAATTTGGATTTCATGAAGCTTAAATCCAATAAAATAAAAAATTCCAGCAGCTATAAAAGGCGGAGAATTTTTATTTTTCAAAGATTATCTCATCCCACAATCAGAAATATAGGAAGTTGGAAAAAGGACAAATAATGGAAGAAGGCAATATTAACTTCCGTCCTTACCTCTTCCTGACGTGAGGGAGAATGTGGCCCAGTGTGTTATTGTAAGAAATTTTTACCGTTTGAATCCTTCTGAATATTTTTCATTAATATTCATATCCTTAACTTTTTATAATTACACGTTCCTCTATATTATTTCGAAATTCACGATATTATCCTTCCCTTATTACCCTTTTGCCCCTATATTCTACTAACGGGAACAAAAATAAAAATGTTAAGTCGGTACTAATCATCCGCAGAATTTAACATTACTATGACACAAAATCTTTTTTTAGCATAATTTCCTAAATTTATAGCATGAAGATTTTTTACGAGATACATATATTTATGACATGATTTTACGACCGATATTTCAGGCTTGGACAGAACTAGGCTGGTCGATCTTTACTGATTGAGATCGAAAGTCTACATTTTGATCAAACTGCCAGTTTAAGTAATTATTTCAAACTGGTTTTAACCCTTTGTAGCTGAAATTGCACAAAAGTACAATTTTTCTAAATGTATGCTGATAGAAGTGAAACCCATGACATTGGTTACCCATCTCAAACTTCTCACTAACTACTCCACCATACCTTCTTGTATAGAATGAGTTTTAAATATCAAATAAAGATTTTAGTTTAGGGATTTTATCATTTGTGTTCATTTGAGATATTGCAATATTAATTATGCCCTTCCTTTTTTGGAATATCAGATGTGCCCCTGATTTTTTGAAGTTTTATCAATTGTGCCTTCGGGTTAGTTGACGCCCATCTCCGTCTCAAATGGACGTTAATTTTAGGACATAATAGTAATCAGAAACAATACATGGGATAAACATGGTATTTTTATTATCCAAAATCTTTCTCTCTTTGTGTCTTCTTCTCCCTCCCCTCCTCCACTATAGTCCACCACCACCTCCACCCCACCTCCTTTCTCCTCCTCCGGCCTCACCTTCTCCTTCGTTGCCTAGACCTGACCCTGACCTCCTACACTACGTCACAACTCTGTTCTTGAGGTCATGGGTGAAGTATATCGTCGGTTCGAGGGGGAGGGGGTTGTGGTGGAGGGAGATAGAGGAGCTTGGGTCGAAAGGAGGTGCGAGTGGAGGAGGTGGGGGTCGAAGGAGGTACAAGCATAGGAGGATGGGACGGAGAAGGTGTGGGATGGAGATGCAGGGGCCAGAGAGGGAGGGGAGGAGGAAGGGGTTCGAGGGGAAAGGGGCGGTGGTGGAGGGAGATGGAAAAACTTGTGGTTGAAGGAGGCATGTGTGGAGGATGAGACCAGAGGAGGTGACGGAAGGCGGAGGGAGAAGGGGCAGAAGAGATTGGGGTGGTGGAGGAAGGGGCTACAAGGGGTGGGGGCGATGTCGTTTGGAGAAAGCTGGGGTTGAATGAGCTGCAGGCGGAGGAGGACATGATCGGAGGAGGTTGGAAACGGCGGAGAAGGGGGCTAGAGTTGGGCGATAGAGGAGGTGTGGGAGGGAACGACGGAGAAGGTGTATGCGATGGAGTAAGCGGCTAGGCGGTGGCGGGGGGAGCTGGAGGTGTGTGTTGGAGGAAGTGGCGGAGGGGGAGGATGAGGCCGGAGGAGGTGGGGGATAGTAGAGGAGAGAGTGAGGAGATGATGGTGGGTTACATGAGAAAAGGAGGAGGAGGAGAAAGAGGAAGAAGATGAACAAGGTTTTTGGAAAATGGCATTTCTACCCTAGGTATGCCCCTCTTACCACACAATGGTTTGAATAAACCATGATTTTGTTGAATTTATTGACGGTCAAACTAACGGAAGGGCACAAACGATAACGGGGAAAGAAAGTCAGGGACACAACCGATATTCTAAAAAAAGAAGGGTATAAATGATATTGCAATATCTTAGAGGAGAACAACTGATAAAATTCTTTTACTTTAAATATTATTTATGTTTATATGTATAACATTTGATGTTGCATACGGAAAAACGTTATATATAATGTAAGACATTTGTATTGATTGTGTATTATATATATATATATATCAAGTATATTCAGGTGTGTGATTTTGTACATGTTTTGATTATCCGGATTTGAATAGTCAGTTCAAACATTTTTCCTTCCTAATTCGATTTAATCAGATTTTAAAAAATGATGACATTATCATCTAATTGAACAAATTTGATTACATTAGATATGAGCTCTTTGATAAGGTTTCTGATCTGTCATCAATCGGGCAGACCGCCAAATCGAACCTGACACGTGGCATCCTATCAACCGTGTACAAAACATGCTCCCCTTCGTAAAGAAATCGATGCCGTAGATCACATGCATCATAATCGGACGACGCGAGGCAACGGCGCCGTTTGCAGTTGCTGAGAGCGTCGTAAACGCCCAAAAATATAAAATTATTGAGCAAAATGAAAAAAGCCCCCGTATGGGACCTTATACTATTTAAATAATTGCAGCATTGCATTATAAATTCGACCCGCGAAGAGGGAGGTGTGACACCCATCACACCTCCATCCTTCTCTTCTCCTCTCCCTTCCCGTTTATCTGAGGTTCCACATAGAAGAGAAGGATGTGTGGGATACTCGCAGTGTTGGGTTGCTCCGACGACTCTCTGTCGAAGAGGGTTCGAGTCCTCGAGCTCTCTCGCAGGCAATCCAATCCCACTCCTTTTTCCTATATTTTTCATATCCATATCCAATGCTTAATTTTGAAATTCATTTATCATCAACTATCGTTAAACTTACCATAAACAGATGGAAACAGTACTAGCGAACGAACTATGATAGACAAAGATGCGTGAATTTTATTCCGATTTTACTTTCAAAGTTTGACAGAGATTACCGTGACAGTAATGTACAAATTTTATTTCGATATTGCAGGTTGAAGCACAGGGGGCCAGACTGGAGCGGGATCCACCAATACAAGGACTCGTTCCTCGCGCACCAGCGGCTCGCCATCATCGATCCGGCGTCCGGTGACCAGCCTCTCTACAACGAGGATAAGTCCATAGTTGTCACAGTACGTGTTCCCATAAACATTATGCATGAAGGCTAATTCTTATTAATTTTTCAAATTAAAAATCCAGAATTTGAGGAAAATTTAATGTTTTTTTTTTCCTTGAAAAGGTTATTTGCAAATAATTAAGAGTACCGAACTAACTGGCATCGTCCAGAAATGGCTAACAATTATTGGGACCTGTTGTAAGTATGACAGTAAAGTTGAACTGTGCATGCTGCAAGTGGGGATGAAGAGATCCGATGGAAATTAAAATTAGGTAGATCTGTCTGTATTAAGACGGATGCGAATCTAACTAGAAGGAGTATGGACGTGTATGTATTTGTTAAAATAAACATATTAATGCTGTAATTATGCTAAAATATTGAATCGGACATTAGGTGAATGGAGAAATCTACAACTACGAGGAGCTGAGGAAGAGCCTCACACGAAAGCATACCTTCAGAACCGGAAGCGACTGCGATGTCATCGCGCACCTTGTATGTAAATCTCCGCACAAAGAACTTCGACTCTAATCTCCATAATTATTGATCAGTTACCCGTTAGTTCTTGACTTAATTTCGTGGCTACTTTCCGCAGTACGAGGAACATGGAGAGAACTTTGTGCATATGTTGGATGGAATGTTCTGTTTCGTCCTTCTAGACACGCATGACCACAGCTTCATCGCAGCCCGCGACGCGATCGGTATCACGCCGCTCTACATCGGATGGGGACTTGATGGTATCTTCCAAAATCCGATCTTGGAGCCTCAGCTTCAACTTTATTAATCTAATTGAAGCTTCCACTGTAAGAACAGATAGCAGAATTTAGTTGAGCTTTGGTTTTTGATGCTCTCAGGATCTGTATGGATATCGTCTGAGATGAAAGGACTGAACGACGACTGCGAACACTTCGAAGTCTTCCCACCTGGTCACTTGTACTCGAGCAAGATCGGTGGGTACAAGAGGTGGTACAACCCGCCCTGGTTCTCCGAATCCATTCCATCAGTTCAGTATGATCCTCTTGTTCTCAGGAAGGCCTTTGAAGATGTAAGACCAGTTGTCGTACCATAATTATAGTAATTCTTCCACTTGTAGATTGCTTGATCGGAATAATCACCATATGTGCGCAGGCCGTGATCAAGAGGCTGATGACCGACGTGCCGTTCGGAGTGTTGTTATCGGGAGGGCTCGATTCGTCGTTGGTGGCTGCGGTTACTTCGCGTCATCTCGCTGGAACCAAAGCTGCTAAGCAGTGGGGAGCTCAGCTTCATTCCTTCTGTGTAGGCCTAGAGGTTTGTTGGTAGTTGGTACCAAGAAATTTCCTGAAAACAATTTTAGTACTGGTTCCATTATTGGTTGCTTTCAGGGCTCCCCTGATCTGAAGGCTGCACGAGAGGTTTCTGATTACTTGGGAACAGTCCATCATGAGTTTTACTTCACAGTTCAGGTATTCGTATTAATATAACATCATCGATATGCTCATATACTGAGAACTGCTAACTAATTTACAAAAAAAAGAACAGGATGGTATTGATGCAATCGAAGATGTCATCTACCACATCGAGACGTACGATATCACGACGATCAGGGCCAGCACGCCGATGTTCCTGATGTCTCGTAAGATCAAAGCCTTGGGGGTTAAGATGGTCCTTTCAGGCGAAGGCTCCGACGAGATCTTTGGCGGCTACTTATATTTCCACAAGGCACCAAACAAGGAAGAGTTCCATGTAGAGACATGCCACAAGGTATGCTATTTTTATGATTTCAGTATTTATTAGTTTAGTTCGCCGATCAGAACCAAAACCTGTGAGAGAGCACGAGAGCATGCATTCGGTACCACACGATCCAACCAGGAGAGAGAAGACCAAGAGAGAGAAAACAGAATCATGTGGTCCAGAATGCATGCTCTCACATTTTTTTGCTCTCATAGGATCACTCCTCATATAACTGAAATATATCTTTACAGATAAAGGCTCTTCATCAATATGATTGCCTGAGGGCGAACAAGGCCACTTCTGCCTGGGGTCTGGAAGCTCGTGTGCCGTTTCTCGATAAGGAATTCATCAACGTCGCGATGAGCATTGATCCTGAGTGGAAGATGGTAAGCACACAAGAGCAATTATCTGATCTTTCTCAGTTTCCATAACTTTTCTATTATCTAGACATCACTTGATGAAATCAGATCAAGCGTGACGAAGGCCGGATGGAGAAGTGGATACTCAGGAGGGCCTTCGACGATGAGGAGAGCCCCTATCTGCCAAAGGTACATTCAAATTACCAAGAAATACCAAAATTTTCTACTTCAAGCTCATGGTGAACCTTTTCTTTCTGCAGCATATTCTCTACAGGCAGAAAGAACAGTTCAGTGATGGCGTCGGCTACAGTTGGATCGATGGTCTGAAGGCTCACGCTGCTGCTCACGTCTGTCTCTAAAAAATTTGTTCTTTTTCTGATCATAGATCTTGCTTATCTACTGCTAGGATCCTAATGGCGTATAATTCTACAAGTCTATGAATGTTGTATTTCGAAGAATTGGATTTGCCATTCAAAAGGGATTGGCGGCGCAGCTTGTTGCCCGTCTCCCATCAATTTCTATGTAACTTTGTTTTACTTATTTTTTGCTAAATTCTACAGGTCTCTGACAGAATGATGCAGAATGCATCATACATCTATCCACACAACACTCCCACTACCAAAGAAGGCTACTATTACAGAATGATCTTCGAAAGCTTTTTCCCACAGGTAGGATATTGAATCAAATCAACCGCGTGAACTTGCTGCATAATCTACCATATCTAACTGAGGATGCTTTCGATCTGAAGAACTCAGCAAGAATAACAGTACCAGGTGGACCGAGCATTGCCTGCAGCACACCGAAGGCGATCGAATGGGATGCGCAATGGTCCAACAATCTCGATCCCTCTGGAAGGGCAGCGCTCGGTGTTCACGATTCCGCGTATGATCCTCAGGCAATTGCATCGGATGTTGGCAAGGTGGCTGCTAAGATTTCGAACAAGAAACCAATGATGGTGGAAGTAACGCCACCTGCGGTCACAATCAAGACTTGAGGCTGTTCTTGTCTGAAGGTCTTTCTCTGGCTTTGATCCACACCAAAAGCTATTTACTACATAATTTGGTGTGTGTTGGTATAGATTCGATCAGTACGGCGTGTGCGCGTCGGTGTGGTGTGTAATAGATCTTTTGTATCAGTTCGAAAGCCGAGGAAATCTATAACTCAGGCAGCTTCCTTCTTTGATCAGATTGTGTTACTGCAATATAGCTGTTGTTCTGTGCAATCAACTTGGGACATTATATACCGGTACATGGAAATGGAAATCGCTAAGTTCAACTTCGAAGGACAAGAACAGGTTCAAATCGCTACGAGAAGATGGTAACACAATGTATAATTCTAATTATAGGTTATTTTTGCTCAAGAGATGGGTAGAGTAGATCCTCTTTAGTAGTGCAGAGGTCTGCACTAAACCCATGGATCACACGAGCCACTCGATCTTGATCGAGCGATTCGCACGAATTGATTGTTTTTGTGGGCCCTTACTGTAGGAATTCGTGTGAATCGCTCGATCAAGATCCAGCGGCTCGTGTGATCCATGGGTTTACTGCAAACCCCTGCAATACTGCAGAGGGTCTGCTCTCATAGATGAGATACCGCATGAACAACTTTCCATGTCCATGTAATGAAGGGTAAGCAAATCAA
Organism: Ottelia alismoides; assembly: GCA_037367405.1. Classification (NCBI taxonomy): domain Eukaryota; kingdom Viridiplantae; phylum Streptophyta; class Magnoliopsida; order Alismatales; family Hydrocharitaceae; genus Ottelia; species Ottelia alismoides. The sequence continues at coordinate 153,759 of JAZKJV010007178.1, read as the reverse complement.
CCATATCTACACAAGCATTTACGTGGAAATCTCTCAAATTGTGGGAAAGAAAACCACTGTGAAGCTTGAAACTTCACAGAATCACAGTCCTAGCTCGAATCGGTAAGGGTTTTTCGAGTAAATGGGTCATCACCCAGGATAAGTTTACGTGGATACACGTAACCTTAGCACTCTCCTTAAGTTGAGCATGTATATCAAACGAGCTCTACTTGTCCATATTTTTCTAAAAGTTCGTCGTGAATAGAACTTTGGTAAATATATCAGCAATCTGATTACTCGTCATGATGAATAGAAGATACTAGTCACCATAGTAAATATGTTCTCTTATATAATATCTATCAAATTTAACAAGCTTCATTCTACCATGGAGTACCTTTCTATTAGCGTCCTTGTTGTCACAAAAGAGCTTCATAGGATGATCAACACAAATCCCAAAATCTTTCAAAATAATCTTCAACCAAAGCATCTCCGTGACACCATTTGTAATAACATGGTACTTAACTTCAGCACTGGATCTAGCACAAACTTATTATTGGTTTCACTTCTCCCGATAACAACATTTCCATCAAGATAAATATAGCAACCAAATGTGGATCTTCTATCATCAATAGTATTTGCCCGTCCACATCAATATAGCCTTCAATATTCAAGTCTATCTTTTTTCCTAAAGATCAATCCCTTATTAGGATTTTTCTTGATATATCCGAGAACCCAAGAGATAAACTCCATATGCGCAGGAGAAGCATGCATTAATTATATAACCAACTCTTGACGCCATACAATCCTTGTAAGATTAAGATAGATCAGCCTATTTACACATGTTGGGTAGCATGGTTTTTGACTTCCTCCAAGTTTCTCTACATCATTAATGCTCAAATGATGATTTATATTGAGGGGTTGGGCATTTTACATCCAAGATTCCATGTGTCTTTTAGGAGATCTAGGGCTTATTTTCTCTGAGTCAAGCACATGTTATCTTTAATTGTAGCAATCGCATTGCCCACAATGCATCTTATCTTCTTTAAGTCATTTAACTCGAACTCGAATGCAAGCCTACTCTTTAATTTACAAATTGCATCCTCATCATCACTGATAATAATCTTATCATCAGCATAAAAAAGAAGGATAGAGGTGTTTCTCTTTATAATTTTTACAAATAGATTATGATCTATGATTCTTTTTTATAATCATTACCAAGCATAACAACACGAAATCACTCAAATCAGACCCTCGAAGATTCTTAAGTCCAAAGAGTCATTCTTAACTTGCAACATTTTCTTTTTCTCTCACAGCCTTCAAGTATTGTATTTTTTCCCGCAACAAATTTTAACATCCAATTATGATGAAAAGAGCCATTCTTAGCTCAAACATCTTCTTTCAATTAACCATTCAAAAAGGTATTATTAACGTTTAGTTATGACATCTTTCAAACTCGTTGAGCAATAATAGAGATAATAACACGAACATTATCCGTCTTGACTATAGGAGCAAATGTCCCAAGATGACCGTAACCAAATCCTTTTGCAACTAATCAACCCTTTATCTATTACTGGAGCAAATCACATTCAAATCCGTGACCATTTAGAAGTCCATGTTCATCCATGCATCAAGCCATTGGATGCGGAACTCGAAGAGACCTGCAGGGCTAGAGGTATAAATAATTTGCAATTGCATAGTCCTCTCTCTCCATACATTTTTTTTGAAAGGCTCTCTCCATACATTAATTAGTTTGTATTATGTCAATTGTCAAATATTAATTCTCTACCTTCATTAGCCAAACTATTTCATGATTTGTTTTATAGAAAGCAATATGTTTTAAGAATGTCAACATTGAAAATTTTACATTGTTAATTGTTTATTCTAACTGTTAATTTTTTAGTTGTATTAAATTGGAATTTTTAAAGTATAAAATTCAAATTTTCAATGTGATACATAACATCTTCTATTAATTTACTATTTGTAGCTTTATATATTTTTGAAACTTAGATCTAAGCATGTTAAAGAAAATAATTACTGCACGTTTTTCAAAGAAAATAGATGAAAGTATTCTTCCGAAAAATTTAGTACATTCGATGATCTTAATGAAGATGGATGTCTTCATGCCAATATTCCACATGTAGAAATTACTAATACTGATGATGCTTTAGTGGAAATAGATATGGGGTTGCGTCAAATGGTTTAGGAATATCCTTTAGAAAAGAGAGAAGATATAATTCGAACTTATATCAGCATGGGGCCTTATGAGCATGTTATGTTAAATTATCCATGTAGAAATAGTGGAAAGCAACTTCGACGATTTCAAGTAGTTTTGTTTAAGAAACACTTATGGCTAGAATATTCTACTTCTAAAGCAGGATTTTACTTTTCATGTTATCTTCATTGCTGGTGGATTCCGTAATTGGAAGAAAGTTAATAACAGAAAAATGTTCCTTTCTAAATCACATTACAGGCCATGGGCCAACACATAATCTGACCGAAGAGCGTTTGAGAAATTTTGTGAAGAAATCACGGTACATAGAACATGTACTTCAAAGACAGGATGGCAAACAATAAAATAAAATTGATTGCGATTAAAGACCACTATTGATGTTGTTCGATGGTTGGCTTTTCAAGCATTTGCATTTAGAGGCAATGATGAAAGATCATGTTCAAGAAATCGTGGAAGTTGTATTGAATTGATAAAGTATATTGCTTCTTATAATGAAGAAGTGGATAAAATTATCTTAAAAATCACAACAAGAAATGCTAAGATACTTCACTCAGTGTTCAAAAGAAAATTCTTCAAATTATAGCTCATAAAATAAGATGCTCTTGGAGATGCAACTTTTTGCATAATAATTGATGAAGTTAAAGATGAAACAAAGAGAGAACAAATTGGAATTGTTATTAGATTTATAAACAAACAATGTATTTTATTTGAATGTTTTTTTGATATAATCCACATTCCTGATATAAAAGCATCTACATTGAAAGATAGATTATTTAGAGTTCTATTACAGAATAATCTTGATTATAAAAGAATAAGAGGTTAAGGTCACGATGGAGCTAGTAACATGCATGGAGAATGGAATGGATTGCATGCCATGACTTTGAAAGATAATAAATGTGCATATTATATCCATTGTTTGGCTCATCGCCTTTAGTTAGGTCTTGTTAATTCTTTCAGAGAAGTGATTCCGATCCATAAATTCTTCAATAAATTGACAAGTATCGTTAACATTATTAATGCACCATCCAAACATCATGATGAATTGCAAGATGCTAAAGCTGATAATATTTCATATCTTCTTTCAATAAATGAAGTTCAATCAGGCATGGGATATAATAAGATTGGCACTCTACAACATTTAGGTGAAACTCGATGGAGTTCACATTATAGATCTATATGTAGCTCTATAAAAATGTACAATGCAACGTGCAAGGTATTTTTGACTATTATACAGGGAGATGATACTTATTTGCAACTTAGAGAGGCAAATGAAGCTTATGAGGCCATGCCGTCATTTGAATTTATACTTATCTTACACATAATGGAGAATATATTGACACTTACTGAAGTTTTATGTCAAGTTTTACAACGAAAAATATAGATATTTAAAATGCTTTGCAACTTGTTTCATCTACAAAAGAGCATCTTCAGGAATTACAGACAATGGTTGGAATATTTTATTTGAGAAAATTTTATCATTTTGTCAAAAATAAGCATCGACGCGTCTGACTTGAAATTTTATTTATTCTCGAAGTCGTACGAGGGCTCATGGACAACTACAAGAATTTACATTACTACATCATTATAGAGTGGACTTATTTAATGCAGCTATTGATTCTTAGTTGTTAGAACTTGATCATTAATTTAATAAAGATGCTACTATTCTTCTTACTCGCAGTGCATCTTTGAATCCTATGGATGATTACAATTTATTCACTAGAGTTGATATATGCAAACTAGTAAAGGAATTTTTTCCTACAGATTTTACAGATCAAGAGATGTTATTATTAGACAAGTAATTGATAAATTATCAATCAAATATTAGAACACATCTTGTTATAAAAAAATATTTCAAATCTTGTAGAACTTTACCATGAGTTAGAAGAAACACGGAATCCAAAATTTATTATTTGGTTAGTAGATTTATCCTTCTTGTGTTGACCTTACCTATTTCGTCTGCACAACAGAAAGAGCATTTTCAGCAATTAAGATCGTAAAATACATGCTTCATAATAATATGGAAGATGACTTTATTAAAAGTTGTCTTTTGACGTATATCAAGAAAGAAGTTGCAAAAAAATTCTCAATAGATTCAATTATTGATGAATATGATCTCAAGCCATGACGAGCATGATTTAAGTAATATGTTTAGGAAAGCAAGATATCTTTCTTTGCCTATCTCTTTTAAATTTAATCTAAAAAATGATTGCTTGTTACTTTTTTGTTGTCAGGTTTAATGTGAATCAATATACAAAATGATTGATTACACGACATGTCTAATCGAGTTTATACATTCTTTTCAAGATAGTTTTCGTATGTTAATTTTAATTCATTACTTTCAATGAAATCTTTTATGTATTTCTATATGTTTCTAAAAACTCTTATAGAAATTTGTTGACTAAACAATTATATAGTATGTTCTTTAATTCTTTGTATCATATGTACATCAACTCAATCAAGCCCATCCCCCCCCCCCTCAAGATAATTTTTTGGTTTCATCTCAGCATGTACTCTTTTGCACTATCAAAATGGAAAATCTTGAATTTCACATCATGTTGGCATTCAACCAAATGAATATATTCACTGACAATTTTAGAAACATCACCTCTACTCTTAGAAAGATAAATAGTAGTGTACCTTGACCAATCATTCCAAAAAGTTACAAAACAACGATATCCTTGCCATATTTTGACATTGCAAGGTACATGAACATCAGAATGAACAAGTTTATATATGTAACTAGATTTATTTCCAGACGGAGGAAAATCAGTCCAAGTCTGCTTAGCCAACTAATAAACATCACAATTAAAAATAGTACATGTTATAACAGAAAAATCTCAAGCATCATGCTTTAAAATAAAAAATTAACATGGCCAAGCAGTTCATGCCATCGTTTAACTAGTAAAAACCTATCATTGTTAGCTTTAGGAGTCTAAATCACCAAAGCACATGAGTGAACACAACAAGCAAGATTATGAAAGAGATCGTAAGCTACCAAACCAATCTTGATCTTCCTCCATGTTACAAAGTTCTGCAATAGTTCTTATAAAAAAATTCTACAGTTCAATTATGTTGTAATTTTACTGACAAAAATGAGATTTATTGGAACATCAGGGGCATGTAAAACATCATGAAGAAGGAAGCGGTCAACAATATAAAAAGCGTCCTTTCCAACAACGATGGCAAGAGATCCATCGGCAACAGTAAATTTATCCATCCTCAATGATACTTTGTACTCAAGAGACATTTTTGGATCACGTGTTATATGGTCAGAACCGGCGGTGTCAATGATTCACTCAAGGTGGAAATGTTACCTTCAATTTTCTCTGCAGCAAGAAATTAAATATTCTTTGGAGTATCAATGGATCTTGAATCCTCCATCAAAACCTTTTCAGTATTCCTTGTAGTTCTTAAATCAGGTCATGAGATTTTTTTGCTATCATCAGCAGGAGGGTTAGAGGGATGGCAGAATCCTTCTTTTCTTTGCTTGTGAAGCGAAGATGTACACATTATTCAATCTTCAAATATGTGTGTGTTTTTTTCAGACTATTATAACCAAGTCTTTTATTGTGCATACATTTCCACTTGCTTTTCATAGCATCATAAATGTGACCGATAAAGGTCGAATATTGGGTATTTTTCTCTTTCATGAGTAATAAATGATGCTTTTTTGCAAGTACTTGATTATACACTTACTTAATGGATTAAATTTATCCGAAATTAAGAATTGAATTATAATATTATTAAAATCATGATTTAAGCCACCAAGAAAGAAATATATCTAGATTTTTCATTCACTTCCAAAAAACCATCAGCAACATAAGGACATTTTCAATTGTCTTCGGAGTGATAATCAAGGTCCTCCCATTTAAACTTCATTTAGGCAAGATACATAAAATATAAAATATATTGATAAAGATTATTAATTTCTCAATTCAACTGATAGATTTTCACATCATAAAGACTCTACTCATGCATGTTCTCAAGAGTTTGCCACATCTCCTAAGAGATCCTCCATCTAAGAAACAATATTTGAATATCGACAGACACAGAGTTAATAACCCAAGTTCTAGTGATATTATCTTAGATATACCAAGTTTCTCAAGTATCATCGTCAGACGAAAGTTGTTTCGTATTTCAAGTAATATAGCCAACCTGACCACAAGCAGCAAAGACTAAATACATCGCCACGAGAAGCGTAATTATCTCCAATAAGTTAAACTCTAGTAATTTGAACAAGGAAGTTTGCTGTATAGGTGTACATGTTTGTATCACCTACTCCTTCAACCATGAGATAAGAAGAAAGGACAATCCAAGCAAAAAATCGAAGGAATAAGGGATTTTTACTCAACAGATAGACCTTATAAACGTTTTAAAATGCCTCTACGACCTTTTGCACAACGTAATTACCCCATCGACCCTATAAATTACCCCAAGAACCCCCACGGGCTTAAAACATATTACCCGGAGGGTTCATGGGGTAAGAGTTGACAAGTTTACGAGATCGAGGGGGGAATTAGGTTGTTTCAAAGGTCGTGGAGGTGATTGGCAAAGTTTATAGGGTCTGTCGGGTAAAAATCCCAAAGGAATAATGACACAACACAAATTAACATGTGTGGACAGCAGGCACGAAATCACAAGCACAGACCAAGCAACAGAGGAAGCAGAAATAAAAGATGCGAGTCCTTAATAATTAGAAGCAAAAAAGCAACGGAAGAATGCTTTGGCATGATATGTTGACCAAGGGTTAGATCGGCAAGGAAAAATCGGCAAGCTGCATCCAAAATCAACCCAAACCAAAGCTTGGTGGTGTGGACCAAATCAACCCAAATTTGATGCCATAACAGCCCCAAGCCCAAATCAAATCAGCAAACAGCAAGAACTATGAAGAAATCAGCATCCACTGATTAAACCAACAAAGCAGTAGCAGTTCTTCAAGCAAGTAGCAGTGATGTGTTGCGTCTGATGGATTATTTCCATTCAACTGAATCAATATTTTATCAGTGAAATATTCACTGTCAAAATCATGGAAATTTTGAATTATAATTTGAAATTCATGTATTTATACAGGATCTTCGGTATTTTTTACTGCTACAAGATCAACAATGCCAAAACCGCAGGCTTCTACTGCAGATATAAAAACATCCCTTTCCATATATAGGGATGGCATAGCAGTTCTTGGGCACGAAACAGAGATCAGCAGTAGAGATCCAATAGCATGTAAGTACACAATCTATTATGTGGAAACCTCTCAAATTGAGAGGAAAGATCATGGAGAGGCTAGAAACCTCACTGCCCTAAAGCACATTGCCACCTTGACAAACCTCGATCCCTTTAGGAGCCTATTTGGTAACTGGATTGGATTAGATTAGGATATCCTCCCGTGAATAGTAGATGTTTGGATGGTTGAGAGGGTTGGAGAGGATTGGAATGATAAATGTGATGTGATGTGATGTGACATTGATTATGTGTTATATTCACTTTTAAATTATTATAATATTTTTTTTATTTTTATTTGAACGTGGTTAAAAAATATTATACCAAAGAAATTGTATTGTTTATACAACTAATTTCAACCTAGGAATGAAAGGATAGAGCATGGAGTATGCCAGGTTACCCCGAAGGTAACGTCGCAGCCAAGTGATTGCTATTTCTCTTACATTGGGAGATTGTAAATAACCTCTGCAACATCACGGGCCAAGACCAGATTTGTTATCGAGCAAAATTGATCTTGCCAATTTGTTGGGATTTGGCATGCTTAAGTTCATTGGCCACCATCCAAAATACCTAAACTCAAGCTTTAAATAATAACCTCATCTCTTATAACCCACACTCAAGCTTTCTAAATATTAAAGGAAATTATTTAGTGTTTTGACCTCCTCATCGAAGTTGGTGCTATAGATCTGAGACAGAAACCAGTACTTCTTAAGCTTTGAGAATTTCAAATCCTTCAAAGCGATTGAACTAAAACCATTAAAAAATCCCTTCGACTTTCTCAACTGAGGCCGAATTTTTTTGGCATCCATACTCCATCATGTCCAATCATAATTTAATTACAACTATTACGCACTGAAATGGTGACGTATCACTTGTACAAATAATTTTCCATCTGTTTTCGTCTGGCTTCTTCTCTATCAAAAAGAAATGACTCGAAGTAACGCTCTCGAAACAACACTTAGTTTTCAGGTTCTCATAATGAAATATGTAACTAATCAATCATCCCTTCTGTTATTTCTGTCCCAGAAATAACAGAAACTATCCATCAGGAAGTTGCTCGATATCGATCCAAGTCTTCTTATTCTCAGCAAATCCCATCCAGCTCGCTCACACAATGCAGGTAACTTTTTCTCGATCCAAGTGACTCCATCGCAAATCCACCTGGGGGAGGGTTGTTTGCCAACAAAACATGGTGGATGTGCGAACTTGGAATTATACTGTTTCCATTGGTTAAATACATCCAGTTCAATCAGACCCGAGTCATCACAAATCATCATGAAAGCAGTTACACAAAGGAACTCCGACAAAAATGCCAAAGGTTTCCATCAAAGATAAAAACCATCAAAAATCTAATAGCTGGGTGAGCGTTTATTTCCTCAAATTGTTAGTCATGTTCGTCGCGGAATTTACAAATGAATAACATAACAGAGGGAGCGGAAAACTAAAAAAAAACAGGAAACTGGAACCCAAAACAAAATCTTTACAAGGCATCTAACTCGAAGCACCGATGTTCAATAGTTTCCTACACAGAACTGTACAGGCTCAAAAATGGGGAATATAAGGTGGCGTTGGGAGATAAGTCGTCAGCACGTTAGTTAGCAAGGACTCTTCGCTTGTAGAAGTACCTGAAAGTGTTAGAAGGTTTTAGTAAGAAGCCATTGACATTCTGACCAGACGATTTGTAAACCACCCCAGCTATCTTGTGATCAACACCATGAAGAGATTTCACCTGTAGCCATATATAGTTAAAAGTTGGGCTCAGGCAGAGAGGGTGCAAACAATAGAACAGAAAAGCAAAGACAACAGCAAAATACCATGTGAATTTCTGTACCAATTCCTGCAAAACCATAGTTGTCGTCAATCTCAACTGGAGCCGTACTGGGAAGAACGTAATGGTTAATGTGAAATTTTCCTAGAGTATCCAAAATAAAAACAGGCTCCCTACAAGTGAACAGAACTGCCGGGTGTCTCTAAAAGGAAAACCTACTCCATCGATGTTTGATCCTTCAATTCTTTCTGCAAGCATGCATACTCATCTTCTTGCAGAATGCTTATGTTTTCCGAGCAACTTGTGATAGGAAATGAACCATCGGAATTGACAGAGAAACTTGCGGTAATATCCACAGAAGGTAAAGCATGTGAATCGACAGCAAGTACGCATGGCAATGTGGGAGGAGGAGTGATTTCTTGTTTTTCCAAAACTGTGTCATCGCTACAGTCCATATCCATGACCATCATGTTAACTCTGTCCTCAAGTTGGTCAGCATTTCCTGGATGAAAAGCATCAATAGAAACACATGTAACCTAGCAAGAAAAGGCAGAATACCCATTTTGCACATTTCATACCTATCGATTCTTCTGATACTTCAAAAGAGGATTTCAGAACTTTCTGGCACATTTTCGTGCTCTGAAAACCAAGGAACGTGTAGCTCGACAGCATTAATCTGTCGGAATGTGTCATTACGGTAAATCCGAAAGACTTTGTCCATGTTTCTAAAAGCTCCGGCACAGCTGGCAATAAAAGTCTCTCCACCCCCATGGAGCCAAGCAACTGGATGGAAGATCATTACAAAAACTCGGTAAACACCTCCTTCACCAACATCAGCTTACACTATACTTTAACTAAACTCTTTCATTTAGATAGTTTAATAAATATATTTTGTGGCTTGATTCTCACCAGGCACCAAAGAATAGAAGCCGACAATGAAAGACTGCTGAATGCAAATAACGAATGTTAAGAAAAAAATACATACTATGACTGTCTTGTAAGCTAAATCAGCAGGGTTCTATAATAAAATGAGGCATAAACTAAGTCAATTTCTCTGAGTACTGCTGCACCTATGTTATAATGGCGGTTTATCGAGCTTCGAATAAAGTTCATTAGATAAAATCATAATAATATAGAAACAACTACTAAGTAATGATGCACTTGCTATTTTCAAATCCACCTATGACCAAATTACCCTGCAAATCCTCTTGCTTATTTTAATACACATTTTTTGAAAATATTAAAAAAACAAATTCCTTTAGTTATAGCTCCGGAATTTCTATGGGGGTTTCAGCCTATATATGGATATCACGTATGTGTTTTAGCTGAATTTCAGTCTGTTCAGATATAAATCATATAATATCTGGTTTTTAAAATGATACGAGTACTGACATCAGTATTCATTCAAGTTAGCTAACTATTCACTAAAGATAACATCAAACATATATCTAAATAGTATCTACCAAGGAGGATGGTTTCAACTATCCTATAAATGAAAGTATTCATGTAAGTGGACATGAACACTTAATCAATTTCCCAAGGGCCGAAAAAGGAGTCAAGGACAAGCTGCATCTCACCAATGTCGAATCAAACCTCATCAAACCAAAAATGGGAAGTTAAGGCCTGACGACGAGGGAAGAGGTAAGGGTGGCTCTGATATCAAGTGGAATACTAGAATGTTTCTTATTGAGAGATAGGATCGTGGGTGTCTTTATAGAAGTCAGGGTTAGAGTTGCAGCATGGAAGAAGAAATAATAGAAAAGCCCCCAAAGGGGTAATCAAAGCTGATCATGGTATTTCACACAATACCATAATAGAAATAATAGTACACTTCATATCACGCAACAAAACAAGACATAGTATATCGTAGTCAAAGCTGATCATGGTATTTCACACAATAAAAGTATGGTAATTTCTGCACATGCTATAAATAATAACGTATTCAAGGAAACACCTTTTCAAGTTCATTTATAAGGAGGCGGCACATTCCTTTGCGGCGGTATTGAACTCGGGTACCAACAAGAGGCATTTCTGCAACTTTGTTGCCATAAACCCTGTAGAAAGGAAACATTGTTCAGAAAGATGACCTTAATGGTCCCGGTTTAGGGATACATATAGTAAAGATAATAAGCAAATCACAAATGTAATGCATATTTATACCTAAATGTAGCCACAGAAACAACCTCATCTCCTTTTTCGAGAAGAATTGTATAGAAACCCCAGAAATTTAAACGGTTCAATACTGACCTGCAGATTGCACAGCCATTTGGGTCAAGACAATTTTGCACAAAGACCATAAAATTGGCAAAAGCTTGTAGAAGCATTGGCATTTTTCCCATTAAATAAAAAAAGAACTCAACATTAAAAAGCATGTGATGAACAAGATATGAAATGTTATTAAAGCTTGTGTCATTAAACGCAGTCAATAAATGGTCAAAATGTTTTTACAGTACAACCCTGTGAAACTTCCCATTAAAATATAACCTATAATTTTTATTTACACGATACTATGCTATATATGCACTAGGTGTCCTTGCCATTAAAGTATGTTAGTCAAATCATCCAGTTTGACCATAAAGGGGTAAAAATAAACGAAAATACTTTAAAACTCCTCTAATATTGTTTCTTCGTTTTAGTCTTCAACTTCCTCATGCACCCCTTTCCAAATATGCTTCCCATACCTCCTACATTTACCTCTTTCGTCAAAACCAATCCCTGATTTACTTGTCTTCAAGTGAATTCAAATTCAATTCATGCAATTTCTTAACCTCATTTAATTACAAGACACATTATTCTTCTCCATATACACTGATAGTTCTCTCCATTCACCAAAGGTTTGCTCTTCAAAGACACGAGAATTTGTTTTGTAACATGTACGTGCACATCCAATGGCATCAAGCACTGAAGGATAGCAGGCATGTTTGTGGTGGAAGTAACGGTAATCCTTGAAATCTCATCAACGTCCTCACAACGCCTCGTGTCTCACGTTAGACAAAAAGCCAATATCTTCATGTCTCGCATTAGACAAAATGCCACTATCTTCATCTTCCATCCTCCTTGCTTATAGCATACATTCCTAACAACACCAGACAAAACATTTTCAGTACGCTGCCTCTTTCCGACATTTAAAATACCATTCTCAAAGGCTCTGTATATCAAATTGAAAGACCCAGTGCAGTCGAATTGATTTGGTCACCTCCTTGGATCAAATTGGAATAGAATTTTAGGAAACCATAGATAAATAGGTTTTTAAATAGCAGAGTTACCATTCAGTATATAGTAATCATCCCATTCATTAGAAATATATATATATATATATAACAATACATGGAGGAGGTAGGACAATCATTTATCCACACTGATTGTAACGGTGCACTTGAGATGGGGTGAATTGTGCTTTGCAAAATAAAATAATCAATTTAAAACTGCACTCAAACAACAAATAAAGCAACCAAACAAACAACCACAAAACACAAGGAGTTAGACAGGTTTACCATACCAAAGTTCAAGGTTGCAAAAGTCGGTAGTCAGTACTCGATCGGCTGGGTCATTGACTAAGGATTAATCGGCAGTCGCGTGACTAATCGGATTTAGTCGGAATTTAATCGGCTTTGAATTTTATTATTATTTTAAATATATAACTCATTTTCATACATATAGTTACATAGATTTTTTACATTTTTATACTACCATAATAAAATAAAAGAAGTAATTGAATTTAAATAAAACATTAAGCATATTATAATAAGTTTGCTTATAAAAAAGCAAAACATTAAAAAAATGGTATCTCCAAGCAAAAATTGGTCGATTAGTGTACCTAGTCGGAATTACTCAGTACTCGATCGGCCACCCCACTGACTAGACTAGTCGGACCTACTAATCGGGTCAGTCGGGTGACTTTTACAACACTGCCAAAGTTCTACACCATGTCCCCAAGCTTGGCATGTTGAAGGGTTACAAACTCTCAGCAAAGAAAACTACTATAGGTGTATACCAAACCATGCTACACAAACACAACTCTTGAAAGCTTCTTCCATATGGGAAGAAAGGCCTCCACATAGAATGTCTTTCAAACAAAATAAATATAAAACTAAAATCCTACAAAGTATTCAAGAATATAAACTAGTAATTGAATATGCAAGCTGAAAATATGAAGTAGAAGGTTGATTGGAAGCTTGAGTGTCAATAATCACTTAAAGAAAATTAGCTCAGTGATTATCTTCTCGACTTAGTGCTCACTGAGTATTGACTTGAAGAATGAGTCAGTGTGTTGTATTGGTTTAGGGTACATGAGGATCCATTGATAGGTGACCCTCGACGGACACGACAACTTCCAGCCAACTATCCTCCTCTCAATCTTTTCAATCAACGGTAGCATATCAACCTGTCGTAGCCTACCCTATACCAGAAGCAACACAAAGTCTATCAAAGCCAAGCTAGCCCTGTAAGTTCTCAGCCAACAGTCCATAGCATAACCTCGCCATCACTCGATTCAAAAGGTTAGCAGAACGATTTATCAATATTTATCATAAGCTTGAATACATCACCAAATAAATCCAACACTGTTGACAGACCTCTGCAACTTGATAATATCATTAGCACACTGCAGTATAGGGATATAGATATCCTCCATGTTGTAACCATCACAATATCCACCTCTCACAACCCTACAACAGTCAAAGCAGCGAACAATAAACTTGTAAAAAAACAGCTGGCTAGTCGGCATGTTTAGTTGAGTTGAGTGGCTGGCCGACTCGACTATCATTAGTATGTCATTAGACAATCAAACAACTATTCGACCGCATACGTTTCACCAACTCGGCCAACCCAGTCAATTAATGCACTCGATTAATGCACCCGGCTAAACCCATGTTAAGTACCACTGTAAGAACGCATGCCACTCTTCGAGTCATGCCTCGACAGCCAAGAAAGAGAGCCTAAATGGACCACAAATAGCCTCAGGTTTCAGGCAGGTTCTTGTTCCGCTTCAGCTTCACCCTCAAATGGCTGAAGTTAACGGGCTTGCAGGACGACTTAGTGACAAGACTGACCCCGCTACCTTCTCCTCTGTTGCACTATCAATCACTATTCGGATTCTCTTTACGGAGGAGATCAAATCCTAAGCATTCATATGCATATAATTCCCTCTGAAAATGGTCTATGTCTGGCTTCATGTGATGTCTCGAATGCTTCAAGGTGCATGTAGGAGCCGACCCTTTAATCTGTGAGGTCGATCCCAGATAAGTCGCTCTAGGCAACTCCACCAAACCCTGAACCATATAGTTGCTCCCTCTTGTTGATCTGGCGCTCGAAGACACCATCGCCTCTAGTTGCTCCCTTCGATTTCTCTCAAGCCACCACCACCTCTCTCTTGCCATCGAAGTCAATCGCCACTCGCCACCACATCTGCTTTCACTATATGCTCGAAGACACCATTTACTCTCGTGCTTGAATATATCACATGCTCACGATCAAAGACTACATCTGCTCCCGCGCTTGTTGCTTTGAGTGCCATTTCGCCTGTAGCAAGGGCACTCTTCTCTCCACATATTGCCTAGTAAGGATTTTTTTAACAACGTTTTCAATTTTCAGCAAAGGATGATTTTTAAAGTTTTTTTAAGATGGGATGAATATCCTATGGAGGCCCATCCAAGACACGTCCCTGGGATTTGAACCGTGGTCTCTTGTGTGGTAGACAACACTCGCTACCAACAAACCAGTCACCCAGTTTAATTTTTCAAGGATTTGATCAATTCATTTGTTTCAAATGAAGCTATTTTTTCCTTTTTCCTTAAGGCCATCATCCATGAATGCTTGAATCTAAACCAGGAAGATTATTGTCTCCTCTCACCATTGTTCAGGCATAATGGTGTGTGATGACAATAGGATCTTAGCAAGGACTGACCTGATGCAAGCTAAAACAACTCCAAAACCTCCATCGAGAAGAGAATAGAATCTGGGACCTCGACGAGGAGGTCCTCCACATATATTTTGTTCGATGCATCCACACATCCATCACAAGTTCCTCAATAAGCTCCGCAAAAAGAGGAACAAGGATCCAAACCCCTCCCATATGCCCTCGGTCGATCTCCAGACACAGGCACGATGTTGAAGCCCCCCCCTCCACGCCAATCCCAGAAATCTATCTCAAATCCTTCACAATTCAGACCAAAGTTTCGCATTTGTAGATGACCCAGAATGGCCATATACAGAAGTCAGCACGAATCAGACATCCACAATACGATCAAGGACCACAGTAGTAGTTCTGGCGAAAATTATCTCATCCACCAATCTAAGAAGGTATGTGTTCCACCCATGACAACACCACAAGAACTTTGAACCACCTGCACCACCCCGAAAGCTGATAAATGCAGACCTGAAACTAATCTGCACTTTCGAGCATCCAGACAATCAATCTTAGTGAGCCCATTCTCACATGTGATGCAGCGTGGAACAGAAATATAGGGCCGCATATTTATTTAATTTTATCCGTTAATTTTATTTACGTTGCGTTGAGGAGAAGAGATCGGCTGTGTTGCAAAGATTGCAAAATAATCCCTGGAGAGAGTTTGACAACCCAACATCGCTTGTTAGTCTTGGATTTACAAATAAAAGGGATGGTAAAGAAAAAGAAGGTTCCTAAGATCACTAGAACTAGGTGGTGGAATCTTCCGCTGAAGCAGTCAAGCTTTAGGGAGAAGGTTTTAGAAGACTTATCTTGGGATTGTAGCGGTAGTGCAAACGAGATGTGGGAGGCAGTAGCATCTTGTATCCGAAAGGTAGCCAAAGAGATGCTAGGCGAGTCAAAAGGAGGAGCTCCGGGTCAAAAGAAGGCTTGGTGGTGGTGTGAAGGGGTGCAAGAGAAGCTAAAAATTAAAAGAGCTTGCTTTAAAGCTATGTCTAAGGATAGAACAGAGGAAACTGTCACAGACTATAAAATAGCGAAGAAGGAAGCAAAGAAGGCTGTAAGTGAAGCTAAGTCAAAAGCTTATGAAGTTTTGTATAAAAATCTCAACTCTAAGGAGGGCCAGAAGGATATATTCAAGTTGGCCAAAGCAAGAGAAAGAAAGACCAAAGACCTTTCTCAAGTGAGATGCATTAAGGACGAGGAAGGTCACGTGCTTGTTATTCAGAAGGATATAGAGACTAGATGGGAGCAGTACTTCCATAAACTTTTCATTGGAGAAGGAAATAGAGATATCACTTTGGGTGATCTAGCTAGTAGTGAAAGTTACTTGAATCGTGCATGCTATAGACGAATACAAAGAAAAGAAGTAGAGGAGGCTTTGAAGGTTATGAGACCTGGGAAAGGTGTTGGACCGGATGACATCCCTGTAGAAGTATAGAAAGTTTTAGGTGAGCGTGATTTGACTTGGCTTACGAATCTATTCAATGTTATTTGGCGAAGCAAGAAAATGCCTGAAGATTGGAGGAGGAGTATCGTGGTGCCTTTTTATAAGAACAAAGGAGACATTCAAAATTGTTCAAATTACAGAGGTATCAAGCTGATGAGCCACGCTATGAAAATTTGGGAACGTGTGATCGAAAGAAGGTTGAGGCAAGTTTCCCAAGTAAAAGAAAACCAATTCGGATTAATGCCAGGTCGCTCAACTATTGAAGCCATCCATTTGTTGAGGAGAACAATGGAGATTTATAGAGCTAAAAGGAAGAATCTCCATATGATCTTTATTGATTTGGAGAAGGCTTATGATTCCGTCCCACGAGAGATACTGTGGAGAGTTTTGGAGAAGAGACAAGCACCTGTCCTATACATTAATCTCATAAAGGATATGTATGATAGAGCTTTATCTTGTTGGACCCCGACAGGGAAGACTGACTATTTTGATATCAACATTGGCTTACATCAAGGTTCAGCTTTGAGTCCATTTCTTTTTACTTTGATTATGGACGAGTTGACAAGTCACATTCAGGATGAGTTACCTTGGTGTATGTTATTTGCTGATGATATTGTGTTGATTGACGAGACTAGAGATGGAGTAAATGAGAAGCTTGAGGTTTGGAGACATGCATTGGAGACTAAAGGTTTTCGTATAAGTAGGGCTAAGACGGAATATATGGAATGCACCTTTGATGGAAGCAATGGTGAAGGAATCGAGGTGAAGATTGGTGATGATAACATTCAGAAGAGAGATTATTTTAGATATATGGGATCTATTTTGCAACATGATGGGGAAATTGATGGAGATGTTACTAATAGAATAAATGCAGGCTGGCTAAAGTGGAGAGGAGCCTCCGCTGTTATCTGTGATAAGAAAATCCCTTTAAAAATTAACGGAAAGTTTTACAAAGCAGCCGTGAGACCTTCTATGCTTTATGGTTATGAATGTTGGCCTATGAACCATAGACATGTGCAGAGAATGGCTGTAGCAGAAATGAAAATGCTAAGATGGATGTGTGGACATACACGTAAAGATCGGATTCGGAATGATGCGATCAGAAAGAAAGATGGTGTAGCTCCGATCGAGGATAAGATGCGAGAAAACCGCTTAAGATGGTTTGGTCATTTGCAAAGAAGGTCAACTGATGCACCGGTTACGAGATGCGAGTGTTGGGATGTTGAGCCGGCTAAGAGAGGTCGAGGACGGCCCAAGAAGTGTTGGAAAGAGACTATACGAAGGGATCTTAGTTTTTTGGATATAAGTCCGAGATTGACCCAAGATAGATCTGAATGGAGGCGAAGAATCCATGTAGCCGACCCTACTTAATTGTGGGAAAAGGCTTTGTTGTTGTTGTTGTTGAATTTTATTTACGTTTATTTGAGTCGTCGTATTTTTTAATTAAATAAACGGGATCGCATGTGATCTCGATTAGTTAGAGATTTGAATTTCAAAATAGTCAGTTAGTCGGTTAGAGTCAATTTAGGATAATTAGTTTCAATTTGAATTTGAGTTTCTATTTTTGTAATCTCATCCCTCCTATATAAAGGGATGATAGGCTAATTGTTTAGTCAGTTCAGTTCAGTATTTTATAAAATTGAGATTTATCTCCCTCTCTCTACTTTCTCTCCCTCCCCACGTGTTCTTCACGTTCTTCCTCCCCTAATCCCTCGTGTTCCCGACGAGCATTCTTCTTCTCAACCCCTCCAATTTCTTCTACCGAAAATCCACCAACAAAAAAAATATTTTTCCGTCAACGCAGCTTCGTTTTGCATCATTTGGTATCAGAGCATGGCTTACAGATCGTCCTCACGATCTGTCGATCCATAAAAAGTTCACGCAATCATCACGCAACGAAGGGCCATCATTCATCGGAACGGAAACGACGATCCAACGAAGCTTACGACAAGGAGATGATGGATGAACTGCGTGATCTCCAGTCCAAATGTCAAGAGTTCCAGTCCAAATGTCGAGATATGGTGGCCAATTTCAAGGATATGTGCACCGCCCTATCAAAGTCCTCGAACGTAGAAGCCGTTGTCCAGACCCACGATGAAGAAAATCACGAAAATCTCGCCGTCAATGAGGATTCAATCGCTGTCCAGGTCGCTTCAGAAGGGAAAAATGACAATCTGCTTGCTGTCCAGCACACCCCAGATCAGATTCCGCTCTCGGAATCAACTCCGCTATGCCCCCCGATCGCCTTCACGCCACCGGAATCATTCCTGGTACCCCCTACTTCAACCTCGTCATTCCCGAAAGCCCCTGCTATGTTCTCCCAGCCCCTGCACCCTCTTCCAGCACCTGTACCCCCTCCTGCAACACCCGCAACCCCAGCCACAGATCCATCATCGCCACAATCACCTCCTCCCGCAACTCTAGCAACCCTCCCAGCCCCACCACCGACCCCCCCTGCCCCACTGTTGTCGTCACCTTCTCCCGACAAATCCCTCGCACCTCTTGTAGTGCCGACCCCAGCCACAGGGCCCCCTCCCGTCGCCCCTGAGACCCTTGCGCACCCACCAATCCCGCCTTCCCTCTTGCGCACCCACCTCCCCCCCCCCTTGCCGCCTCTCTTCACATACTACCTCCCTCTCCTCGCCGCCCCTCCCGCATACCACCGTCCTTCCCCGCCGCCTTCCCCCGCACACCTCTTCCCTCGCCTCGCATCCATGTTCTGCCGCTTCCCTCTCTTCCCTGATTCCATTCCCCCGCGCCTCCCTAACCCCGTCCCCAACGCTTTCCCGCTATCGCCCCCTTCCTCCCTACCGCCCCGTGTCGCTCCCGCGAGCGTCCCACGCACCGCCATCACTCGCACCAGCCACCCCGCAGGCACCGCCGGCCCTTGCTCCCCGTTAGCGTCTGTCGCCGCCACGATCAGAGAGGGAAATGCAGAACCCTAACAAGAGGCCCGATATCTAAGGGGTTCGAATCCCATGAAATGTGGGATTGGGAGTTAATTTGGGAAAATTGCAAGAAAGTTCCCCCATGCAAAAGTTTTTATTCAAAGGGGAGACTCAAGTCAACTCCTATTACGAGATTTGTTTAATTGAAGGGGTACGAAAATTGCGACCCACCCCCCCCCCCGCTGCAGAAATATTTAAAGAGGAGTGCTGATAAGAAGAAATTTGGGTGGCCCCCTTATCCTATTAGGATTAGGATCATGGGTTTCGCCTATTTAAAGGCCCCATGGCTTAATTCCCTGGACACGTCTCCTCCTCTACTCCCCTTATGCTATTACTTTGCTATGGACTCTCCACAGGCCGAGTTGATCGTCATGAAGATGCCCCATCAGTTCTTCGAGCACCACGTCAACGGGATGAAATCTGGATGGACGCCCACCTATGCGCCACACCTGCTCTTCCACCACGAAACCCATGCCGCTAACGCCCGCGTCGCGCATGTATGGATCCCGCCATTTGCTCCTCACCAATTCTTCCATGGGATGACCGAGAACGCGGATTCGAAATTATCAACTTCCAAGCCTGCAGATCCAACAATTCGCCGGGAAACAAATTTTTAAAAGCGAAGGAGAGTTGATGCAGCATGGAATAGAAATATAGGGCCGCATATTTATTTAATTTTAGCCGCTAATTTTATTTATGTTTATTTGAGTCGTCGTATTTTTAATTAAATAAACGGGATCGCCTGTGATCTCGATTAGTTAGAGATTTGAATTTCAAAATAGTCAGTTAGTCGGTTAGAGTCAATTTAGGATAATTAGTTTCAATTTGAATTTGAGTTTCTATTTTTGTAATCTCATCCCTCGTATATAAAGGGATGATAGGCTAATTGTTTAGTCAGTTCAGTTCAGTATTTTATAAAATTGAGATTTATCTCCCTCTCTCTAATTTCTCTCCCTCCCCGCGTGTTCTTCACGTTCTTCCTCCCTTAATCCCCCGTGTTCCCGACGAGCATTCTTCTTCTCAACCCCTCCAATTTCTTCTACCGAAAATCCACCAACAAAAAAAAATATTTTCCCGTCAACGCAACTTCGTTTTGCATCAACATGCCTCTCCTCCTGCCCAAGACCCCTCATGTGCCAAGGCACAAACTTCATTGTGGAAACGAGGGACTCAATCAGGCTACCTAAACCACAATACAAGTCGTTACTTGATCGACAAAGAGATTCATTTACCTAACTCCCTCATGCAAAAAGTCCTTTTGTAGTTCCCACCGAAGCATCGCCCATCAACCCACATGCAGGATGCACCAACTCCGTGCCTACAAAAACCTTCGTGTTTTCTGACTGCAAGGGTGATGTTGCCCTATCATCTGCCAAGGACAACCACTATTTTTAAAAAATGAGATGTCGATCAAGGCGATTTCTTATACGTGAGGTGAGGCGTAAGCATTGAGGCGATCAAGGCGTAAGCCTCACTTCTTGTGAAGAGAAATCAAATTAGTTTTTTAATATGTTTATATGGAATATATTTATAAATAAAATGCATTCATGATTTTTGAAGTCATCAAGGCCTGACTATTTTTGTTGCACTAATCATTCTTAAATCATGAGATTTTGGATCAAAAGTTTAGGAATTGAATATAAAATTATCTATTATCAAAAAATGGTGAAGCCTTCTCCCACTTTTAAGTAGGAATCTAGGATCGGCTACATGGATTTTTGCTCAAATCCATGTTGAAAGATCTGACTATTTTTTGCGTTGGTTGTCGACTACCTAATGCAACCCTTACAAGAAGAGATTTGAACCCTGGTCTTTTAAGTGATAGTCATACTGCATTACTACCAAACTATTGAAGTTTAGGATTTGACCATAAAATTGTCTATTATTAGTATTATAATAATGACTTGGATTGCATAAACAACTAAAAGTTCACAATTAACTTAGAGGATTGAGTATTTTACGTGATAAGGTAATGATTAAAAGATGCTTTAAGTGGATTCCGGAATACATTCACAATTATAGGAACTTACTAAAAAAGTTCTTTACATATCTTCCTTGAGCAATAAAAAATCCCAATCAAGTAATATTATCTTTTACATAGTGGGTAAAGAAAAATCAAATTCTACTAATAATCAAACAAGGATATAATAGACTATAGAATGTTATCAATACTCAAAAAAATAACAATCGAACATTCCCCTCAAAAAATATTTCTTACTAATTTCTCTAAGCATAACCTATGGAAGACATAAGAACATGTTTTCTTCTTTTCCATCATATTCATATTCCATAAATATCGAGGCGGTGCCCACTAATGCCTCGCCGCCTCACTATTACCTCAGAAAATTGAGGTGTAAGCCTCACTAAAGCAATCTGATGTTATACCCACGAGGCTACATTTCCCCAAATGATCTCGAGGCATAAGCCTCGACATCGCGAAGCAAGTTTTTAAAATCATGTGGGCAATATATCAGGGTCTTCCTCCGTCGACCTATTCTCAAACAACCTAGTTTACCAACTCAATGCATCAAATCGTTTGTTTACGTGGGAAAACAAACGTGACCTTTGTTGGGCATCCATCCTTAACACTAGTGGACGAAACTCTACCAGGAAGTGGCACATTGTTTCTCTTTGGCAAGGCCCATGACCATCATTAACCTTGTTAATCATTGGTGTTTGTTCTGGTGAACTAACTTATCGTACTTCAAGATCCCTTTAGTTCCCCGCAAGATTTTAAATTTCGATATCGGGTATTGTATCGGTACCATGTCGAAACGAAATTTCATCAAAATTTCGATAAATGTCAATGACATTTAGCCCAAATCGAGCAACTTTTGTGAAGGAATGATCGAAATGCTCTCATATCGTCATTTCGCTCGAAATTTTTGTTCCTTGTCAAAACTGAAATTTTGTCGAAATTTCGCAAAATCTGAAACCATGATTTCCCGTGCGACATCCTCGCCACCCTAATCACACCTAGATGTGGTTGCAGGGGAAGGCATGAATATCATATTGAAAACCCCTACCAACGTTTTGAAAATCAAACTAAACCGATCGGTTCGACCGGTGAATAGGGTCTGGAGCAATCAGTTTGATCTATTTTTACGAGTTCAATTTGAAATTCTGGATTTCAATCAAACAACGAGTTTAGTTTATTAATTCGGACCTGATTTAACCATATAGTTAGAAAATCGGAAGCGGAAGCATAAACATGGAAAAGATAAATAAAACATGGAACAGCGGGATTTTACGTGGAACCCTACTCCGTGAGGAGCGGGATGAAACCACGGGAGAAGCCCTCAAAGGGGCGGATACTTCATTCCTTTTTCTCAATGAGTACAGGAGGTCTGGGACTCCTTATATAGCCTCTCCAGAGCCTCCAAGTCCCACCACTAGACGATGTGGGACTAAACACTGAATGGGGTAAATGGATCTCCTCCAGGATCCATTTACCCTGCTACAACTCAATATAGCGCATACACGAATACTCCAACACTCCCCCTCAAGCTGGAGCATGCAATGCTCAGCTTGGACAAATAGACAGAAACTCAACTCAACGCTACAAGACACTACGGACAATATCAACCCAACGCGCACATTGTTGCAGTCGAGGACGTTGCTTCTCATGCCGTGCAGGTGAGGAGGACGAACGGGCTGGAGTGTGAGTCAACTGAAGACTCGGAATCTGACCGTCGAGTCTGAACTTGCGCCTGAAGTCTCCTAGTCGGAGCACTGGGTCTCTCCCATCTGGCTCAGAGAATGGTGCACTGCTCTGGTGTACCTATGATACCACATGAAAACCCTTGCCAACAAATGGCATAGTGAATGGTCCTCTGCTCTGGAGTCCATATGGCTCACATGAAAACTCTGGCCTGACAACAAGAAGAATGATGGGGACCTCTGACAATGATGGCAACATATGCTCATCTGACAATGACCGCACACTTGTGCGTGTCTGAAACTGGACTCGAAAGACAATCGTCGAGTCTGAAACCGAACTGTAGAGTCTGATCATCTGGCTGGTCTGGAGACTGACATCTGAATCTGGAATCTGGATCTGGAACACAAGACCTGTGACTCTACATATATACTCCCCCTTTCTCCCATACTTGTCGGAAAACATGGATGTCGACCAAGTTGGGAGAAGACAACAATGATGGGGATAAAACAAAAACCACTTAGCCGATTACACATTTGTCGACTTTCAAAACATTCATATATTTTTTTTCGAAACATTTTTTAAGCCGTTTTTTTTGGCTTTTCATCAACATTTTTTTTAAAACATTTTTTCTCTCTTTTTTTCCGGCTTTTGCATTTTTTTTAAGCCTCCATTTTTTTCTTTTGCGTACGGCTTTTTTTGTCGGTGTACGCGCCTCTTTTTTTTATTATTTCAACTACTCTCCTTTTTTTTTGGAAACTCTCTCCCACCTTTTTTTAACAAAACTCCCTTTTTTTATTACACGACCCACGCTCCCCCCTGGGTTTCTAAACAAAATTTCCCTCTTTTTTTTAATAAGACGCAGCTCCCATATTAGGGTTCCAACGTTGGGAACCCTTCTCTGAAAAAAAACAGAAGCCGCCACCCGTGGGAGCAGGCGCTCTAGGAGCTCGCGGCCGAAGAATGAGCCAGATGGGAGAGGATCGAGGGGGTCGCCTGCTAGGTCTTCGCGTGCCTGGGCGATGCGCGCCTGGGGCTTCGCGCGCGCGTGAGGGATGTTGCGCGCCTCCGCCTGGGTTGAAGGAATCGTCCCTTGACAGCTAGCCGCGGAGGTGCGCCTGCAGCCCTTGCCCAAGCAGGTGCGTCTGAAGGGGGAGCCACCTGGAGGTCCTGTGCTCGTCGTCGCCTGAGATCTGAGGGCGCGACGAGGCTGAGAGAGTTGGCGTGGCCACCTGGAGGTCCTTGCGCGCAAGGCTGCGCATGGTTGCAGAAGAAGAAAGGGAGCGTCGCCTGGAGCGCGCTTTGAGACTCGCGTGGGCTGAAGGACTCGCCGCTGCCTGGAATCGAGCGGCGTTGGACTGAAACGAGCGGCGCTGCGTAGGATCTGAAGGTGCGGCCTCCCGCCTGGAAGCAGCGCCGAGAATGGGGGTACAGGCAGCCAAGGAGGGTCGCGCAGAACTTCGTCTGGAGGAAACGGCCTGGCAGATGCGGCTAGATGCGCCGCTTGGAGCGGCTCCGGTGGCTGACGGCGCCGCCAGGAGGCGATCTGGACGTGCTCGGTGGCTAGACAGCCACCTGGAGATCTACAGATGAACATGATTGATTGCTAGAACCCCGTGTGTCGTCGGAAGCTGGACCAGAAACAAGATTTAGGGTTCCAGAGATGGAACCCTAACTTTTCTGAAATCGACAACGATGCTTGTTGCTGGATAGAAACGAGGGTTTCAATAGAAACCCTGGAAGTTGGACAGAACTTGAACAATATAATTATCTTCACCAAATCTTCAACAACATGAACTCGAAAATCGAATCCCGAACAAATAAGAAAATGAAATCTCCGAGAATCGAACCCGCTCTGATACCATGTTAGAAAATCGGAAGCGGAAGCATAAACATGGAAAAGATAAATAAAATATGGAACAACGGGATTTTACGTGGAACCCTACTCCGTGAGGAGCGGGATGAAACCACAGGAGAAGCCCTCAAAGGGGCGGATACTTCATTCCTTTTTCTCAATGAGTACAGGAGGTCTGGGGCTCCTTATATAGCCTCTCCAGAGCCTCCAAGTCCCACCACTAGACGATGTGGGACTAAACACTGGATGGGTAAATGGATCTCCTCGAGGATCCATTTACCCTGCTACAACTCAATATGGCGCATACACGAATACTCCAACAATATACAACTAAAATTGAAATGCAATTAAATTTTAAATTTATTCAAAAATAGCCTCAAAAAAAATTATTCAAAAATAGTGTTGAAATGAACAATGTTGAAGCTGAATTGATAATCAACGAAATAAAAATATAGAATAAGAATGCTCAGATTTACATGAAACCCTATTCTGTGAGAAGTGGGATGAAACCACGGGGGAATGCCTTTAGGGTTGGTTATCGCATTATAAATCTCTCAATAAATACATGGGTATGAGGCTCCCTATATAGCCTCTTCGGAGTCCCAATTATAGATGATGTGGAATTAAACAAGTTTAATTTATTATACTAGACCTGATTTAACCATATTCAACTGAAATTAAAGCACAATTCACTTTTGAATTTATTCAAAAAAAATTGGTGTTGCAATAATTAATGATGAAGCTGAATCAATAACCAACAAAATGAAAATATAGAATAAGAATGCTCAGGGTTTACATGGACCCTACTTCGTGAGGAATGAGATGAAACCACGAGAGGACTCTAGGCTCGTTATTCCGTTATGAATCTCTCAATGAGTACAGGGGGTATAAGGCTCTTTATATAGCCTCACAGATAGACCACGGTCCTATTTATAAACGATGAGGGACTAATCAAGAGAGCAAGGTAATTGGATCCTTGAGAGATCCAAATGCCCATCAATTATATATTCTAACACCCCCTCAAGTTGAAGCTGAAAAGGTTGTAGCATGCAACGAATAGATCTTTACTCGATACATCCCAGTGTTGCAGAAAACGGTATTCGGTATTCAGTCGGAGGGGTCACTGAATAGAGAATAATCGGTATTCGGGCGACTATTCGGAATTATTCGGTTTTGTATTTATTAATATAAAATTTATTTATAATACATATATTCTTATATTTTTATACATATATGGTCATTATTTAGCATGAATCCAAGATAGAAGTACCAATCAATATAATAGATATATAGAATTTGACAATTGTGGTGATACCGTGGTAAAATGTAATCCATAAATTTTGAAAATTGAAAAAAAAAATAAAAATATCAAAAGTCAAACTCCAGTCGGCCTAATAGTCGGGCCATTCGGCCGAATAGTCGGCCGACTATTCGGTCAGGCCGACTGGGGGTCTATTCAGTCGGGGACCCCCCCCCCCCCCCCGCACCGCATAGTCGGATCGACTATTCGGGATAGTCGGCCGACTATTGCAACACTACATCCCAAGAGAGATGAACGAGTACCCGCCGGAGTAATTGTTCCTGGAAGAAAACGCGCACGAGGACGGGCCTGGAACGACCAGGATGTGCCTAGAGTAGAGTCGCTCTAGGAGGAAACCGCACAAGGACGGCCTACGATGACCAGGATGGGCATTGGAGTAGAATTGCCCTCGAAGGAGACTAGCACATAGAATAGTCGCACTGGGAGGAGACCTGTGTGAAGAGTCGATATTCGGTGAAGACAGCTGGTAGGCAATAGAAGTACCAGAGTGTTGATCTTCATCTCGTTGATAGGCAGTAGAAGTCTGAAGCGATCTTCAGTAGAGAAATCCATTTGGAGTAGTTGATGTTGAACATCAAAAGTAAATAGCTCGTCTCTCATACACAGATAACGAGAGTTGTGCCTCTCCTATACGTGAACCTTGAGAGTGGTCTATCACATATTTTATGTGGACCTGGAGTCGGTTCTCTTATATTGGATCCTATAGATGAGATCTCTTTCTGAGTAGTCACGAGTAAAGGATGATCTCAATCAGAGGCAACCCCAAATACATGATGGAAGTGCCCCATGTTGAGTCTAAAGTGAGGCTACGCACCTCGCCACCTTAATCTCAATCATCCCAAAAAGGGTCAAAAGTCAACTTGTCTCGCTTGATCTGTAATCCAAACACCATCCTAAACAACTCAAGCACTATGGCAACCCCCTCAGTTGATCATTATCACCCTCCATAAAGAAAATGGTGTCTCGCATACTACAAGACTGCCACAAAAATATCACAAACATTAAATCTAAAAAAGAAACCACAACCAACATCACAGGTAGTCATCTTAAACAAAGCATTAGTCACCAAAATAACATACAGTGGAGCCAACAAACACCCAAATTGAACTCCCCCCTGTAACTAGAAGATACCCCCATTCTGTTTTGTCATTCACTAGCATTGTACAAGAGAATGTCATTACACATCCCTTCATCTCCTGATCCACTCATCGGGAAAACCCATGTGATGCATAAACACCTAAATGAACCTCTAGTCCACACAATTATATGACTTGGAGAAGTTAACTTTCTACAGAAAGCTCTTTATATTAGTCTTCTTTCACTTAGCCGCAATCTCAGGTGCCATCAGGACCCCGCCCATCATATGCCAACAAGGAATGGAAGTCGTCTGAGTGGGGGCGATGACAGGTTCCAGAAACTCACGGCCTGCTAGCCAACACGTTTGCCATAATGATATATATTGCATTCGATAGAGCAAAAGGATGCAAGTTCACCATGTGTACCGCATCCTTCTTTGGTAGAAGAAATTAAAGGGAACAATTCAATCAATCAAAGCATCGATTCTCAAGCAGCGACTTCTAAAAAATACCCAAAACCTTCTAACCAACCAGCTCCAAACACTTCCTAAAAGAATTGGAATCCATCCAGACCTGGAGAGCCATTCGTATTTGTAAAGATATATTTATGTGCTTCTGTATTGTTTTCTCAGTTTACTTTATATCTGTCTATCTTACGTAATTTACCCATAGGTCTCTCCTCTATATAAGAGAGCCTTAGGGTTCATGGAATAAACAACTCTTATTCTTTTCCCAACATGATATCAGAGCGGCGGTCCTAGGTCGGAGATCTCGTACCCGAGAAAAATCCTAACCATAAACCCACTCGCCAACCCCTCACCTCTCTCTAGCGTCATCGATGGCCTTCTCTCTCTCGGGCACCATCGTCCTCCATCGTCGGCCTTCTCTCTCTCGAGCATCGTTGCCTGCCACTGGCCCTCTCTTCCTCCACCACCACACTTCCTCTCTCTCTCTTATTGTATCGTCGTGCCTCCCAGACCTTCCTCTCTAGCGTGCGGCACCACCGAGAGAGGGGATCCTCTGTCGACAGCGTATGTGTGCGCGTTGCGGTGCGATTCTCCACGGACCTCTTCTCTGCCCACGTCGAGGTCCGCTCGTATTGATGGATTTGGTTGCATTATAATTCTACACATGCAATCAAATCACCATATATATGTAAATGTATTTTTATTGGTCTACAAAACCCTAGTTTTCTCCATCCAGCAGTATATCAAGGAACAAAGTCGATATCCCAATCACATGCGCTTTCAGATGTCCAGCGCCAATTGTCAAGGACGGGATGAATTACGAGTTATAGGCCATGCAGTTCATGAGCCTCATGAAGTCTATGGGTAAGAAACATATTCTTACCGAGGAAGAACCGACTGAGAAAACTGGGGTCAATGCCTCGTGGGAGGCAGATGATGCTTATGCACAGGTCTGGTTATTTGGTACATTGATGTCAGAGATAGCCAATTATGTGTTATATCAGCCCACTACTAAGGCAATGTGGCATATCCACACAGTCACCTATTCACAGGAAAGGAATGAGACAGATTCTACAGCTACAATACGACATATTTAATGTCAAGCAGAATGAACGGCCCCTTCATTCCCTATATACGTCTCTATGTGGAATGTTCGAGAATCTCCACATTTTTATGCCTCTTATGGCTACTCTTGAGCAGCGGAAGATCTATAGGAATGCCAACATGGTTGGTGTATTTCTAGCAGCTCTGGTTTCCTGGAAGAGGAAGAAGCAAACTGTGATTGCCAGGTCAAGTGATGAATCAGAATATAGGGCTATGGCACAAGCGAGTACAGAGATGATGTGGGTCTGAGCGATGCTAGCAAACTTATATATAGATATACCTCTTCCTATGCAGTTACAATGTGATAACCAAGATGCCTTATTTATTGCAAACAATCATGTCTTTCATGAGAGAACTAAACATATTGAAGTAGATTGCCACTATACACAAGACATGATCCAAAAAGACTTTATCTCTACTTCCCATGTCAGTTCAAGAGATCATAACTGCAGATATTTTCACCAAGGTCTTGCTCAAAGGATCGTTTCAGAAGTGTTCATCCAAGCTGAACACGATTGACATCTATGCTCCATCTTGAGGGGGAGTGTAGAGATATGTTTATGTTTATGTATTGTTTTCTATATTTACTTTATGTCTATCTATCTTATGTAATTTACCTATAAGTTTCTACTCTATATAAAAGAGCCTTAAGGCTCATGGAATAAACAACTCTTATTCTTTTTCCAACAGTATTCAACACAAAAAACGACCTACGAATCTCAGCAATGAAATAATGGCCTCACTGACTCCTCGATCGGTATCTCAGAGAGCCATGGCACATCTCAGCCCTCCGACACAACACCACCAACCAACCATACATCGATTAGGCCCCTCAAACCATCTACTCGTCGCAACCTCGATGTCCCTATCACCCTCCACCGCCTCCCCAAATACCTTAATGGAGTGAACCAGGTTGCGCCTCCTCTGTCTATTAGCCGACGAGTTAAAAGTAATGGGATTAAGCCCCCAAAACCATCAACTCATCGCAACCTCGATGTCCCTATCATCCTCCACCACCTCCTCAACTACCTCAATGGAGTGAACCAGGTTGCACATCCTCCATCTATTAGTCGTCGAGTTAAAAGTAATGGGAGTAGGCATCCTCCTCCTTCAACCAAGTGGCCCAAGTCTGCCTCCAATACGGTGCAACTCAAACGTCACCACCATCTCCTCCTCCAACAGCTCTCGAGACTCCTCAAGTTGATCCGCATCCGCGCAAATGACCTAGGACTAGGCCTCCTCCCTCCTCTCCTCTACACGCCCACATCTCACTATTGAACTCAAACAGCATACTGCAAAAAGAACTAAGTTTCTCAGACATCATTCTCAAGGTCAAACCAATCATCAACTAACCCTACCAGCAAAGCGAGTTCCTCTCGTGAAGTCCCTCCTCCTAGAACCACGATTGCTCGAACAGAAACATGTTGTACATACAGCAATACTCCCTTGAGTTGCAACAAAAAAGCATATGATCAGAATGAGATCAAGTCAACGAAAATTTGCCAGCCAATGGAAAACCTCCATCATATTCACAGACAAGAAATCGGTTCAGATGAGAACGCGGAGAAGAATTTATCCATGTGTACTAGTAGTTCGTTGCATGAAACACCTCAATCGTCATATCCCGATAAACCAACAAAGAGCGGAGAACCACATAACCAGGGCCCCCCTCCCCTATCATACAGACGATCATCGACGGGCAACTTGACATAAAAGTCACCATCCACATTCATGTTTCAAATCCAAAAAATGAGCCCTTGACACTTGCAACTCATTCCACATGTCAGTCGAACGAAGTGCCCCTAATGGGCCATACAATGCAGACACCATGAAAAGAATCCCATCAGCTGGCCTTAGCAGAAGGATGGACAGAACCCAAGTAGCACTCATCAAGTCCATCCCCTTCAGCAAGTCATCTCTTCAACCAGCCACAACGCCTCCTAAGACTCCAATCAGGGGGATTGCCCTGAACTCAAACAGACAAGACCCCTTACCATATCACATAAAATTGTCCCAACATCCCACCTTCATCTTCAGTAATCATACCATATCTACCCTCTAGGCCTCAAGCAAAGACCCCATTGCCCTCCTCTTGTTTGTCGCTCCAGGCCCCGAACATTTCATGACACGATCTTCATCAAGAAACAGAGATGGTTGCCCCTGCTAACCTCACTCCAACACAACTTATCACCTTCGGCATCTTCTCTACAGCCACCAACTCCCCACCACCACCCCCGGAACACTCCACAAGCTCCGTCACCACCCACTAAGTCACCTCCCCATGGCAGCCACTTGTGCTGGAAAGCTCGCAAAACACTTACCTTGTCACCATCCTCCTTTGACATCCCCACCATTGCCCTTGTCTTCTGACATCAACGATTCACCCCTCTACCCAACCTAAAATCAACACCACCATGTCAAGGGTGTTCCTGCCAAAATCATCAATCAAAGACGAAGAAGCCATATGCATATATAGAACCAAAGCCACCATCACCTATCCAGTGCAATCCGCATGCACTAAGCCAACCAAATCGACCCCACTACAAGTAGCCAACCAATCAAACTGATCATCCATTGATAGATCAAAACATTGCACAAACACTGTAGAGATGTCCACCGCACCAAAAATAAAAGGCTCGGGCACCTGAAACCAGATTGAAACCTCTCACCAGTCACATGTTACCCAATCAATCTCCATCTGCACAACTAGCTAAAAACCTCCCAGTACCTTATCTACCACCTACATATCCTCGCGATGAGCATCCTGTCGAGGCTCTTCAAGTTAGATGTAAAATGATCCAAGACCCATTTAATGGTCCTCAGAAATTTCTTACAAGCGATCCACAGTCTGACCCGACCCAACTAACATAGGCTCAGGTTCGAATCGGGTTGGCTCATTTATTTTTTTTTTTTGATGGGAGTACGAAGAAACAAGAATGGTAACTAAAAGTAAATAAGCTAGTGACAACATGATGATCATAAACAAACATTATAAGGATTACAAGTATAGGAAGTGATGATTTGAAATTAATAACTCACGAAAAAAAGAACGTATTGTGTGAGACATGTAGCAGGAACAAGGAGAGGCATGATAGTCTCCATATCATAAGAAAAGGGACAACAATGAAGATGAGGGGAAATACAGGCCATGGTTTTATTGTAAGAGAAGAAAGTGGACATTACATGTATATGTGTTGTAGAGATTGGTTGGAATATCTAACTAAAATATAATTAGAGATGGGATCAATGGTTGTTACATGTGTCATCTTATTGGGCTCTCATTTGAGAATGACTGATGGACCAAGGGTTTAAATATCGGTTGCGGATATCGTATCGATATCATGTCGATACGAAATTTTGACGACATTTCGCCAATATCGACCACCATTTGTGACGAAATGACAGAAAACTTCCCTCATATCGCCATTTCGCTCGAGATTTCGGTTCCTTATCGAAACCGAAATTTCGTCGAAATTTCGTGAAATCTGAAACCATGTGATGGACCCATATGTTTGGGTTGAGGTTGACCCAAACCCGATCCATTTAATTAGTGGACCAAAATTACGATCCAATATAAATCAGAGCTCAAGTTCGGCCCGACCTCGTGGGCCAGGTTCTAGGTTTCGTTGAGCCAGCCCGACATAATTCCCGTCCTTGCCTATCCCCGAGAGTGCCACTTCAATTCCACCTTAACAACCATTGAAGCCACCTCTTCATCCGCACCGATCGACGAGAGGTTTGCCAGATAACGGTGGAAACCCACCTGCTATGTACGAAAAACCACTAACAAAGGGAGTATCGATGCATAATCCTTCAACTCCACAACCAAATCAAAACAACTCGTCCCGGACCACAGTCACCATCTCACTCGTCACCGCCAGAGCCTCCTTGATCGCAATAGAAAACGAACATAGAATCAGTAATCCCCTGAACATCACCAAACAGAACATGTGCTTCCATGTGACTGCATCCCATAGAAGAAGACTCCTCCATGCTATAGCAGTCATCCACCCAACCACAGATCCCAATAATAGCTCCTAGGATAGCTGCGCAGGCTCTTGACCCAAGTCGGATCGCATCCCCAGCAAAGCCCAGGAAAGGCCAGCCAACGCCACTTCCACCTCCTCTTTCAAGCCCTCGCCAACCAACATGCCCTCAACTTCTGCCAAACCCCCTTACAGGAACATTCTTCCATTCTGTGACCTTCCCGACCACATCCAAAACACCACCTTCTTCGCACGGTATTTTGTAAAGTGGTTGTCACCTTCGCACCTAAAGCGTCATCCATGTCAACGTACTTAACGATCATAGAGAGATCTATCAATTGTCCTCCTTTCCCAACATCATCCATGATCGGCTCCTCAATCAAAGCCGCATACCTAGATGCAGTCATATGCATCACCACCATGCTCGGAACCACCACTACAACCTTCACCTTCCTCCGCATCTCCTCATCCGTCGTCTCCCAAACCCTCGAGAGGGTCTCATTGTCACTAGAAACTCCCATAGCCCTCCCAACAGCCTCATCTGCATATCTTGATCCTAAAAAACCGAGGTCTAGTTATCATTGCTGCCACATGCAAGAGCTGCCCCCAAGCAAATGTTGGAATGGCCCCTGAGCATCAACAACACCCTCCCCCAACCCAGCTACAAGGGGGTTGCCACAACCCATCGCCCATGACGGACCCCTCGCCCTTATTGGACCCCCTCTAATCCTTACACTTTGAACATCTCATCGAAGCCCTACCCCTAACCCCCTCACACCACTGCTCAATAGCCTACTGACCTTTTTGAGGAAAAATCTTAAGAGTATTAAACCATCTATGTGTATCTAATGACATGTTTTTTCTAGAGTACAAATTCCACAAAAGTGCTTCGCAAATTACTCATAAATGCTTTAAAATTTTATCTGATAACTCATCATCACATGAGTGCCTAGCACAAAATATTTTCTTCGAGTTTTTCAATGGAAATTTCTCACCATGACAGATACAACAATTCTAAGAGAACTTTAAATTAGAATCTTCTTTTAAAGTAGGTTACCAAATCCTTCCTAGTAAGGTAGTTCTTTCTTGTGGAACAAGAACTTACTCTTTGAACCACCTAACATTATCTCTCTTTTGTTATTTATAATAATTCCACGCCAATTATATTTTGTTGAATCTTTTTGACTTTATATGGTTGTCACAGAACATATTGCATATATAACTAAGGTCTACTATACGTAAAAGCGTGGATTCTTTTTAAACTTCAATTCAGATATAAAGCATTTTTAATATATATATATATATATATATGGGTGAGGGTTTGTGGTTTATTAGATTTTTTTCGCATCAATTCTTAAACTTTGTTGTACCCACTTAAATGATCTGGTGGTTGGTGGTAGAGGAGTATGCCTAACACCCAAAAGATCATGGTTCAAATCCCCCTTAAGGAGGGTTGTGTTGGGTAGTTGATAGCCAACATAAAAAACAGTCGGATCTTTCAACATGGATTTGAGAAGAATCCATGTAGCCAACCCTAATTAAAGTGGGAGAAGGTTTTCCCAATTCATAAATTTTGCAACAATATCCCTGACTTAAAATTCTAGGTCCGGCAGTCGTCCAAGTAGGTTTGCAAGTCAATATATCCAAAAGCATCATAAGTACCTCAAACAATTTAAACAGCCAACCATGTGGATGGATCAAAGTTAATACAAATAGAAGAGGTACTTGTCTAATATTTACTTTGGCTATCAAAAAGTATTTTAAGGTAGTTACCATTTATCCACATTAATATTGTAAAAATAATATATGTATATGTAATTATTTATATTTAAGCCCGAGAATGACCCAAAATAGAACTGAATGAAGGCAAAAATCCATGTAGTCGAGTCTACTTAATTGTGGGAAAAGACTTGTTGTATATATAATTATTTTCAGACAATATAATTCAATTGAGCATCTACAGGAACAAAATAAGCCTTCCTGACCAGAAAAAAATGTGAGTATACAGAACACTGCAAAGATAAGAGTGGATAAAAAGAAAACAAATGTGTTAAAAAAAGAATATGATGATATTGGTAACACGAGGTCAACCAAATTTAAACTCTGATTATGTAAATATATAAATTTCTTGAAAGTTTAAGGGAAAACTGAAAAAGAACAATAAACACCATACTCTTTATTGTAAAGAAGATCCTCAATGAGATCAGTTCGGGTACGAGGTTCTATGATTGTAAGGAAGCATTCATGCAAGACCTCTAATGCGACACAGAGCTTGCTATGTTCATCAGCACTTTCCTCTTTGACAGACATACCCAAATCAAGGTCGTTTTCTTTTTTACCTCGCAAAATGGTCCATGTAAACTCTGCCAAAGCAGTTGGGTAGGATTTGCCAACAAGGCTGCGCAGTTGCCAAAATATCTGCAGAAGATGTATCGAAACCAGAAGCTGTTTAAATTAATAAAACTACAGGCAATAAGTTCACAAAGAAGCACTCATAATTACAAACAAAATCTACCTGAGTACAAACAAAGCAACTTGACAAACAGAACCAAGTAGTCAAGTAATATATACTAAGTTTCACAACCATCTCCCCTCAACATATACATTATATGCTAGCTCCATTAAGACAGTAGTGACAAACTTGTTAGATGAGTCAGCACAAAGAGCTGGGTATTCGACCCGAGCTTGGTTTGTTAGAAAGGTCAGTGCTGTCCTATTTTTTACAGTGCTTTATTATGGAATGCAAGGGATAGAGACACCACAGCCACCTCAAACAATTTGAGGGAAACCCAAATTGGAAATTGAACCAGATCCAGGAAAACAAACACGATTAATTCATTTTTGCATCCCAAGAAAGAAACTAAAGAAAAAATAAGATCAGTGACCACTGATCATGTGAAGGATTGGAATGGAAATTATGTTATCTTCCTATTTTCCTCAGGAAAAAGGTATCGAGGAAAGCCAGTGGGGAAAAAATCAAACTCATTGGAGAATCCTTCCTTCATAGCCCAAAAAAAACCTAGCTGCAAAAAAAATAACAACGAAGCCTTTTCTCACATTAAGTAGGTCGGCTACATGGATTCTTTGCCTCCATTCAAATCTATCTGAGGTCATTCTCGGGTTTAGATACCAAAAACCAAGATCCCTTTGGACGGCCTCATTCCAGCACTTCTTGGGACTTCCTCACCCTCTCTTAGATGGATCAACATCCAAAAACCCGCATCTCCTAACTGGTGCATCAACCAACCACCTTTGTAAATGTTAAAGTATATGCATTCATTGTAGAGATTGATAATTGGATTCCTCCAGGGTCCAATTACCACATCCACAAGTTTAGTTCCACATCTATTGTTAGTGGGACTCCAGTCAGTCTGAGAGGCTATATAAGAACCTCCACACCCATTGTATCAGATGAGAAAAGTAAATGAAAACATCTGACCTTTGAGGCGGTTCTCGCATGGGTTCATCATGCTCCTTAAGGAGTAGGGTTCCACGTAAATCTCGGTGTTTTCCCATGTTCTTTTATTCTTTATATCTGATATGCTTCTGCATTATCATTTTCTACATGGTATAAGAGTGGGTTCGATTCTCAATGATTTATTTTCGTGATTTGTTCGAGATTCAATTCTTGGTTATTCTTTATTTTAATCGTAAAACGGGTGAACCCTCCTTGTGGGGGTCACCGCCGCAGTATTTCATTAAAAATGTTTAAGAATACATTACCGTGAACTCCAGAAAGCATAGAGTGTGCTACAGTGAGAAACTACATTTTCGAAATAAAACCTCTGATTGTTGAAAATCAAATCATTTCTTCCCATCCAAATGGCCCATAGAGCAGCAAAAGTCTTCGAGCAGTCATCCATTGAGTTGGTGCCGACCATCCGTATAGATCTCCAGAATTCCGCCGCCCCCTCGCTCCCGACCCAAGGAACGCCTACGTCCCACCAGACCCGTTCGGACTCCGGGCACTTGAAGAACAAGCGCTCTGAATCCTCTTCCATACCATCGTACATGTCGCACATCGTGTCATCGAGGCCTAGTAATCGCCCCCACCTTGCCTTATCCCATAGGTGTCCCTTTTTCAAGCATCACAGAAATATTCTGATTCTACTAGGTATCCTTGATGCCCAAATGATTTTTATGTCATGTCATAGTTTTGTATCACGTTCTTGTCCTTCTTATCAGTTCCTCGTATACTTTCTTGACAGAGAAGCTTGCATCCTCCCAGCAAAAGTGGTCGATGTCCGACGAGAATTCCCCTGGCTCCGGCAGTTCGGTTTGCGGCCAGAGATAGTCTTTCGTGCGTTGGTCAGATACGTCTGACATAAACGGTGCCACCCACGTTCTATCTACAGCCATCTGCAGCAACATACCCTCTTTCAGTTCTCGGTTATTCTTAAAAGATTATTCTGAAGAATATTCATGTTTATCTATTATTCGAAGATATGTTCATGGCCAAGCAAATTCTAGGGTTTCTTCTGAAACCCTAATTCTGCATAGCAGACGTCGATGTCAATGATGATCTGATCAGGCCTCGAGAGGGGATGGCAGAGCGAGCGGGAGGCGGAGCGAGCGTGCGACAGGCGGAGCGAGCGAGAGGCGGAGCGAGCGTGCATGGCGGAGCGAGATTGCATGGCGGAGGCGCTACACGGCGTTCCCTGTTCGATGGCGTAGCGACCGTGCATGGCGAAAGATATCAACCGGGGTACGCAAGGTGGGAGAGGGTGGTTCGCGACAAGGGGAAGAAGGTCGTCAACCACGAAGAAAATAGTCGTGGTGCTTTCACTTTGGTTGGTGCAGCGGGAAAGAAGGAGGTGGGTGAGTGGACGGAGGTGTCTCATAGGAAGCCTGGCCCCATATGCTTCCGGTGTGGCGACAGAGGGCACTTGGCCTCTTTCTGTCACCTTCCACCAAGGTGCTTTATTTGTGGGAAGGTTGGTCATCGCCAGGCCACCTGCTATTCGCGCATTATGGCGGCGACTTCGGCGCCTTCATCAAGTAAGGCCACTTCTCCGGACGGTCGATGGACTGGAAACGCTAATACTACACACCAAGGTGGTCCTTCCTTCGCGGAAGCGGTAAAGCTAGGTGCTCGGGGAGTTCATGCGACGAACTTTTTGCCTCCATTCACCGAGGGAGGGGAGGCGGTTACTACCAAGCCCGGGAAAAATACTAGGTTCTCGACGACGTCGCCATCCTCGCATGCAGCAATCGGGTACGCAACTAAAGGAGTTATCGACTTGAACGTCGTCAACTCGCACCTTTCCGGGTTCTTTGGCGCTCAGTTTTCAGGCGATGTGGTGATGGTGGGAGATCGAAGATGCTGTGTCCGGGGCCTAACTGAAGCTCAGAGGGAGCGCCTCATCCTTAATGGGGATGTAGGCGATATTAGTTGGAGATGCCTACGTTGTGTCGATGGTTCCTGCGAGAAGCTTGAGGTGTGCATGGCAAAGGTAAAAGGAGTCCCTTTCTGTCCCGGTCTGTCGACTGCCTGCGGAAGGCCTTGGGCCAGTGGGGCCGTGTTTGTGAAGTGATCGATGATGGCCTTAGACCGGGAACCGCGGTCGATTTTACGACCATTCTGATAGAATGTTCAACGTCCTTCCTCGACGACGTTGGCGACAGGAGCTGTTTCTCCGAGCTGAAGGTCGGCGGTTTTTCCTTCCAGATCGAGATGACGATCGAAACCCCTCCGCCTCCACCTCCTCCGATGGTCGCGAGGGCGGCGTCAGCTGAGGGGGCGTGGGCAGCCTCGAATGTGGAGACGGCGGTTGGCTTTCCGAGACGTCCCATGCGCGAAGAGTTACGTCTTAACCATAACACGCGACGGCTCGAGAACTTCCCAAAAAGATTGCCCCTGCCTCCAACATCATTCCTTTTGCATGGCAACGTGGACGATCCTTCGGTGGACCCGCCTTCTGAACCGGCTCTTGGGACGTTCATCGTTTCATCTTCGGGCGAGGGGCTTGACCCGTTTGACCCGTTTACATACCCGTTCTTGGGTAATTGGCTGCCCTTGGAGTCGGGCAGCGGAAGGGCGATCCATTTGCCCGTCTCGGCGGTGGGTGCGTCGTTTGGTTCGGGTCAGTCTCCACTTTTGTCCTGTGCCAGTCACTTCCCTTTGGAGTAGGCGGATGCGCCACACGTGTCAGCTATTGTGGAGCTTGATCAGTTATTATCCGAGGAAAGGCCCCAGCATCCAACCATTTCACTTACGGCGGCACCACCGACCGAGGCTCCTGTAGAAGAATCAATCGTCGATGAGGGTCCCTCTGAGCAGGTCCACGAGGGAGAGGCCAGCGTGGGAAGGAGCGTGAAGCGTTACCGAAGAAGGAATAGAGCCAAGGCGGCTAGGTCCTCAGCACAGCCAGGATACTCGTTCAAACTCCTTGTGGCGGAGGCGGCCGATGTCATGCAAACTATGGGGAGCGACGAAGGTTCCAAATGAAGATTTTATCCTGGAACGTGAGAGGGCTGGGGGATCCTGACAAAAGAAAGATGGTGGGCGCGCGGTTAGTTGAATGGGGATGCGACATTGTACTCCTTCAAGAAACCAAGCTTCACGGCCTGACGGAGCAAGATTGGAAGGGGTTCGGTGCTGGAGAGGTAGATCAGTTCAGGACCTTGGAGGGGACGGGATCCTCCGGTGGGATGATTGTGGCTTGGCGTTCCTCGAGGTGGGCCTTTAACTCCTTGACTCGCGGGCGGCACCTCTTAACGGTGGGTTTAGACAACACTAGATCCAATCTTCAGATTGTGGTCTCCTGCGCGTATGGTCCTTGTGAAGCGGGATTACGTGCGCAACTGTGGGAGGATCTGTTAGAG
Source organism: Ottelia alismoides (assembly GCA_037367405.1). Lineage (NCBI taxonomy): Eukaryota > Viridiplantae > Streptophyta > Magnoliopsida > Alismatales > Hydrocharitaceae > Ottelia > Ottelia alismoides. Next base: position 113,970 of record JAZKJV010007178.1, on the reverse strand, counting down.
GCGGCTATTTGCGTGATTGGGGCCCCCTGGCTGGTGGGGGGGATTTCAATGTGACTCTCCTATCTTCGGATAGGCATGGCGGTAGGGGCGGCCAAGATCCGGGCTCCTCCTCCTTCCCGGACACCATTGACTCGCTTGGCCTCGAGGTTCTGGACGCCACGGGTATCGGCTATACTTGGAGAAATGCGAGCTCTCGTTCGCGGCTCGACCGCTTCCTGGACTCGGAGGAGGCCGGGGAGAAGTTCCCCTTAGCAACTGTGAAGGCGAAGCCTAGGGTGTGCTCGGATCACAACCCTATTATGTGGTGGTCGGGTGAGTGCCCTGTTCAGCGGGGCTTGTTCAGATATGAGAAGTGTTGGCTGCAGGAACCTAACTTTCGGGAGGTGGTGACGTCGCATTGGAGGGAGACGGTGGTATCTGGCTCTGTTACGCAGAAATTCCATGCCAAGCTCTGTTCTTTGAGAATGCGTCTTGCGGTTTTTAAGAGGGATACGAGGGCGGCGAGGGCGACGACCAAACTGGAAGCGGAGGCAACCATTCATTTGATGGACGCTCTGGAGGATAACAGATTGCTTTCTACCGAGGAGCTCGCTACTCGCGCCGAGGCCCAAAGAAGGTTATTTCTGGAGGAAAAGAAGCGCATTGCCGAGTGGAGGCAAAGGTCAAGGATAAGATGGGTTAGGGAAGGGGATCCGAACACCTCCTTCTTCCATCGCTGTGCTAATGGGAGGCGTCGATCCAATTATTTCCGTTCTATTACTATCGATGGGAGAAGCGTGGAAGGAAATGGCGAGATGGGCACGACTATCTCCAGCTACTTCAAGGCTTCAAGCTTATGACGTCTACAACTATTCCTAGAAGATGGAGGTGGCGGGGTCGGAGGTCCAGGACGTCTGCGAGAACTTGATCCGTGATGTCTCTCTGGAGGAGCTGCGGGACGCGGTGTGGGACCTCAACGACGACGCGTCGCCTGGCCCTGATGGGTTCCCGTTCTCCTTCTATAAGGATTTCTGGGACGTTCTTAGGGCGGAGGTTCTGGGGGTCGTGAAAGAGTTTTGCTCTGGTAACGCGGGCTTTGATAGAATCAATCGCGCCCATCTTGTTCTTCTTCTGAATTCGGTTGCGGCTTCTTCGATCGGGGACTTCAGGCCTATCGCCGTATCCAACGCTCTGTACTTGATCACGGCGAAGGTCTTCGCCCGTAGGCTGAATGTTATCCTCGGGAACCTCATATCTCTGGCTCATGCGGTTTTCGTCCCCGGTCGTCAGATCTCTGACTGCGTCTCCCTCGCGTCTGAGATTATTGCGGATTGGCGGAGGGGCAGCACTAGCGGCATTCTTTGGAAGGTGGACTTCTCGAAAGCGTACGATACTCTAGACTGGAGGTTCCTATGGAGCGTGCTCAAGAGAAAGGGCTTCCCCGACATCTGGATCACTTGGATGCGACGTTGCATATCTACGGCGTCTTTTTCGGTATTGGTCAACGGGAGCCCGGAAGGTGGCTGGATCCAACCTCGCAGGGGGGTTCGCCAGGGGTGTCCCCTCGCGCCTATGTTGTTCATTCTAGCAGTTGATGTTCTTTCTGACATGGCAGAAGGCGTTGTGGCCCACGGGCTGACTAGGGGTTTCTCGAAGGACGGGTTGGAGGTCCCGATTGCGCAATACGCTGATGATACTCTTTTCTTCATTGAGGGGGGCATCGAGGAGGCTATCGGCATGGCGATGACACTCGAGATTTTCTCGGAGTTATCGGGACTGACGAAGAACAACTTGAAGTAGGTTTTCATCCCCTTTGGGCAGGCGGAGCTTGCTTTTGATAATTTGGAGACGGTGTTGGGTTCGGAAAGATCATCTCTTCCCCTTGAGTACCTTGGCACCCCTTTGTCGCTTGGGCGAACGCGGATTCGAGATTGGATGCGGGTGGTGGAGAAGGTCGAGGCGAAGCTCGCGGGTTGGAAGGTTGCGGTCCTCTCGAGGGGGGGGCGGCTGGTGCTATTGAAATCCGTCCTTTCCCCCATCCCTATTTTCCTCCTCTCCAACCGCAAGATGCCTAAGGGGCTGCGGGCGCGGCTGGAGAAACGAATGTGTGCTTTCTTATGGGCCAGCGGGGCGGCCGGATCTAGGGGAATTCATTTGGTGGGTTGGAAGGAGGTCTTGCGTCAAAAGGTTGACGGGGGCTTGGGGGTGAAATCCCTTGAGCAAATGACCGAGGCTCTTTTGTTAAAATGGGCTAGCAGAATATGGGGTCCGGGTAATGACCCGGCGTGCATTGCGATTCAAAAAATTTACAACGTCTCCGGAGCTCCTCCACCGATGGTTTTTGGCGGCAACTCCCCCACCCCTTTTTGGCGCAGCGTGGTGAAGGCCTTTGTGAGCAACCTCGCCCTCTTTAGGCCTGTTCTCGGTCGGGGGGATTCATTCGCGTTTTGGTCTGATGATTGGTCGGGGGGTTGGGGCGCTGCGCTCTCGCTTTCCCCGACTGTTTGCGATTGCAGGTGATAAATCTTGCACGGTTGCCTCTTGCTGGAGCGATGGCCTCTGGTGCCCCATCTTCACGGCTTCCCTTTCTGATCAAAGGTTCGATGAGTTCCTGGCGTTAATGGATTCCATTCGGGAGGTTCGTCCGCCTGGCGCGGGCAGGGACCACTGGGCGTGGAAGGATGGCTCCTTCTCCGTGAGAGGGGCCTATGGTGCAATCTCTAGACCTCCATCGGCTGGCTCGGAGCTGCTCTCCAGGGATTGCTCGATGATCTGGGGTCTGAAGCTCCCGGAGCGGATTGGCTTTTTTCTGTGGCTTCTTAGGCGTAAGCGACTGATGACAAGGGATAGATGCATGAAGTTGCTCGGGGTTATTTCGGATAGGTGCCTTCTATGCAACGCGGCGATCGAATCGATTGATCACTTATTTTTCTCGTGCCCCGTGGTTTCTCAGGTCTGGCTAGAGTTGGGACCGGCTTGGTGCAACAACGGTGACTTCCACTCTTTTTGGGATTCGGCCCATGCCAACATTCATAGACCGCGGGGGGAGCGGATTGTCCCCATGGCCATTCAGTGGGCGGTCTGAAGGGGAAGAAACGACCTTCTTTTTTCGGGTCAACGTTTTTACAAAGAAAATGTGTGTGTGCTAGTTAATCGGTTGCTTGTCGATTGGATTATGTAACAGGTGGGGTGCGGTGCTTATTGACCCGCTGGTTCTTGTTATCTTTTTCTTTGGTTTCTAATATATTTTGGGGTGGACACCACTGAGTGTTTCCCCCTCCCTTTCAAACTTCAAAAAAAATGCCGATCTGATCAATAATATCCAGAATCTATTTGGGTTCACAGAACCCTAATTCTCCAGGCATGCACAGTTTAGCGATCCTGGAGGGCATTTATTGACTTATTGTTCAGCGTAAATTTTCATGTCTTGTACGCACTCCAAATCTAGTTCATGCAACCGTGACGGCACTACAGATTTACAACAGCACCTCTTCACACAAGAATGCCTCCTTGCACCATCTCAACCTTTCCAATTTCAACGATTACGAAGTTCTCAAAGAGAAGATTGGGCAACGCACAGCAGCACTACGCACATGCGTGATACTTCCAAGAGCACGATGTTAGAGATGTGCGCCTCCATGAACAAGTATCTCCACGCTCTAGTATTTTGAAGAAGTGGGAGTAGGGCTTCTCATCTCAAGTCCCTCCAAGTAGCATCCAAGTCCAAGCAGAACCTTGTCACGCTTCCTCTCGTCGAAGACATGTGGATTCTCATCCACGCAACATCACAACACATCGCCTCAAACATCCGGAGATGTATCCTCATGCAGCAGCAGTACGGTGAGTTCTCTGGAACCAGCGGCAAAACAAGGTACCGCCCCCATAGCCCAATGTAACATCTGAAATCCGCCCAAACCCGAACTCGTCAGATTTTGGGGTCCAATAAACCCAATAATGTTGTCGGTCAATACTAAACAATCTAAAACGACCAATTGATCATGAATCAAAAGTCGTTCGGGCGAAATCGACCAAAAATCGGTCACTTCGTATTGCGCGCCGCGAAAAAGCCGCGACGCAAATTCGGAAACCGCAAAACGAATCGAGACCGTCATTAGATCCGATTCGACGATACAAGACCAACGGAATCGACCGTTCGTCAATCAGACTTCGTTTGATAATTTTAAATCGTAAAATTTAACCTTAAACAAAATCCGTATCCGAAAATTTTGGGGGTTCAAAACTCGACCAAAAGTATATGAATATTATACTCATATTGACCGTCATTCCGAGACGATCGAAATAAGATATTTCGCATCGAAATCCGAGGCTCGAGGCACACATACGGTCTATTTTTATGTATATCAAAATAAAGAGAAAAAAATCAATCAAACCAAACCCAACAATAGTAGTCGGCTATTGTTTTAAAAAAAATTATTCAAAACCAGTGGCTTTCTTTCCAGCAACTTGGTTACCTCCTTTTCTCCACTTGGCAATTAGCCAAGACCTCTTGGTCCTTATAAGTATCACCAAATGCCCCTCAAATTTCCCTAACTTCCACCGTAAAGAGCAAAGCCCCACCTTTCTTCCAACTTTCCAGCCGTGAGCCTCTTCTTCTCCTACTGCTGGAGCTTCTCCATGAGCACATCTCCTTGCTCGCTTGCTAAATTCCAGCAACTCTGCTCTTCAAGCACTGCATGCAAGATCAGCCACATCCCTTCACCATTCTTGAAATCAGGTACATCCAACCCTTTCCTTTGCTGCCATTCATGGAATTTCTTCTTATTGATGAACTTATAAATGATAAAGAATCCGTGCATGCATGGTGGGTTATACATGATCTTTCAAATTTATATCAAATCAGGATTTTATCTCTGTCTGCTCAAATTAAATAGTTGAAAGCTTGATTTTGGTGGGATAAAGAGGGGATTTTGTTTACATCCTATAGTGACAGTGGTAATACCTGCACTTCCAAGAAGTGCAATAAAAAGAATATATTTCACATTTGATTATATTTTTAAAAAAAAAGGTCTATTCTGTCATATCACTTTCCACTATCCAAATGCCATATCACTTTCCACTATCCAATTGACAGAGATTTCTCATAACAGAAATTTCTAACAAATTGTATGTTAGGTAGATATATGGGAGTATAATTGTGATTTTCCATTTACTTTGAAAACAACAGAAACAACAATTATAGACATTAACACATATCATCGTAACCCTATAATCTAATATAAATTTCATGTATTATGCTTCTTCAATTGCGGTTATTAGATAAGCATTTCCGATCAATCCATATTCAAATAAATTGTTCAAGCAAATTAGTTTTGTAAGAAGGTGGTGGTAAAACATTTTTATATATTATCGAAGAAGAGCAGTTGAAGCTATCTGGCATTACTAATAGACAGAATCTGGAAAAGAGTAGTTTCTTTTATTTAAGTCAGTGAACTCGTAAATTATTAAAAAGAATCTTTTTTTTTGAATTATTCAACTATTAAATTAAGGCTGAAAATTCATACAAATGCAATTTGGATGTTGAAGAATTGCTTATATTATTACTATTTTTGATACGTTATAGAAGACAATTTAATTTAAGTTCCAGATTGAATAAATTATGTGGTAATATAGGGTTATTTTATATTTTTGGGATGTTAATAGTATAATGTGGAAGTACAGGATTTGTTGCCGTCTTTTGGCAGCTTTCAAATATTGAAGCGTGGCCTTGTGATGAGTATTATGAAACCATTTTCATTAAGATCCTCACATCTTTGAGAGGAAAGTAAACTCGATTAATGCTTGAGCCACATGTTATGCTAGATTTACTACATACTATTCATAAAGGCGACTGCTGTTATTCTGGATCTACTAACATATCTTTCGATAGAGATAACTATTAGGGATAGAGGTAAATCACAAACTTTCAACAGACCTGAATAGTGAAAGTCTCATGTAATGTTATGTCGCGATCCATGTAGGGAAAAGTGTTGTCCTTAAACTAGGTTTGAAGTACATAGAGAAATTGATCATTTTGACCCATTCTTTTAAGTAGCTGATTTCTCTTAGTTAATGAGACATTATGAAGTTTTAGTCAAGGAAATTATTGGACTTCTCTGAAGTTTTTGTGTATGGTAATCCTAGCATCATGACCTTATAAAAGAGTTGTGAAATACAAATATTGGAATAATAATACACTTCTCTTTTGAAACTAACAAATGATTTCCTAAGATCATTATGATCAAGAAATTCCCAATTGATTGACCCTTGAGTAATCTACTATATCACTAATGGTGAATTTTAAACTATCTAGATCTGAAAAGATACCCACAAAAGAGATGGAAAGAAATGAGCAGTTACGGAAGTAAATATGAGGATAAATTAGTGATGATAATTAATAGTGTCGGTCATGATGACCTTTACACTTGACCGTGCGAGGGCGCGGTGACCCTCAACTGGGCGGGAGAATAGGAAGCCCAGTTAGGGCAGCGGCCGCTTAATGCGCGGGTCTAGGATCCCAGTCTCTTTTTTACGGTTTTTACGCGAGCTCGCAGTGTTTTTACGCCTCGTTGGGATCCCGACTTTAGACCAGTTCCGCTGACCCTCTGTTTTAGGATACCCAGGCGAGGGATCCTTGGTTTTCAGTTTTACGTATGAGCTCGTTCGCCCGTACTAGTCGGGCAGGTTTCTAGAGCGACTTTTCTAGGGAGTCCCTCTCACCCGTCTCAGTGGCGTAGTTTGGGAGTAGACCTATCCCTATATTGGACCGCGCTTCCAATTAGAGGGCGAGACGGAAGAGCCATTTGTAGGCTTCTTCACCGCTTGAGTTTACTTCGCCAACAGACTTGGCGATTCTATATCTAGATCATCCATATCTACATCTACATCATCTGGAGTTATATCTGAAATATTGAAGTTAAGAATTGGAGAAGTTACGATCAAAAGTTAGGATTAGTAGGAAATGACTATTCTCTCTACCCAGGAATTTAAATAAATTAATAGATCGTTTCGAATCTTAACTTTTCCATTATCACTCACCAACGTGATCGCTGAAGAAAATAATATATGTGCTCACACTCATACCCTCATGAATACGTAACTACTATATAAATAGGTCACATGTGGGAAATACTGGGTTTTGGTCACACATTTGAAATGCTTACAAGTAATCTGAAAAACCTTTTTACTTACGCAAGTAGATGTAAACTTACTTTCCACCTCTCTACTTGCTTGCTTTTGCACATATTAAATGTCTAGTTATTTTTATAAGTTTTTGGGAGGTACCAGCAATGGTTGATGCCTCTTCTTTCCTAACGTGTTTGGCAGGCAAACAGCCTGCAGTTTAGTAGCAGCTCAGTAGCTATACATGCTTCCTGGAGACAGAGTATACACTAGACGGTATGAATTACTTGTCTCAGTTTTTTGTTCAGATGATGATGTAAATGCTATCTCTTTTGTATCATACTTTGGGATATATGTTGTAATGTGGAAGATGTTTGTACATGTTGTAAACAAATATGAGTATTAATGAAAGAAAATTTTGGTGTCATTTGTCTCTCTATGATCTTGTGGTTATGTTGTGGATGTGAATGTCATGTGGATAATTAGCCGCGCGAAAAATTTTCCCTGCTTTTCTGTAACTTCATGCGATCTCATGTGAATAATAGTGCGAGTGTGTGATTAACGGGTACCCGGATCCTGAGGGGTTCACACCCAACGTGCACCACCTATGTGCAAAGCCTCCAGGCAGTTCCAGGCAATGATCTAGTGTCGCCTCAGTACATAGTAGAGCCCTACGAGAGGACATGGCGATGACAAGGACATCCAAGCCCCATCGTTCTCTAGCAACGCAAGTATTCTTCAGGCGGTTTCGGCGTACACGAGGCTCTCCCTAGGCGATTGCCTCCCCCATGATGCAGGCGAAACCTAAGTATCGAAGGGCGGCGCATGAACCCTACAGGTGGTCGTGCTTACATTTTTCGTTGACATTATTTGTAGGCCCAGGTTAGCTCATTCAAAAAAAGGAGAGCATGAAGGCATGCCTATTTGGGTTTGTTGCAAATAAAAAAATAGGTGGGCCATGGCTACTTAAAAAGGGGAAGAAAAGCAACGAGATATTTGGGTCGTTATTCGAAAAAAAAAAGATTTATTTTGGGAAAAGTCAAGCGTACAAAAAAGGAGAGAAAAGTTTTACGCATTAAAAAATATAGGAGATGACTATAAAAAAGGAAATAACCGAAAAAATCTCTTGAAATTGTTTTTTGTTTCCCCACCTTCAGGTCTTCTCGCGATTTGGACGATGTAAATATTGTTCGACAAGTATGGGAGAAAAGGGGAGTATTATGTAGAGTTCTTTTTTTACCACTATTATGTAGAGTTCTACAGGTCAGATTCAGATTCTCCAGTTCGGATTCCATACCAGTTATCAGAGTCTACAGTTCACATTCAGACTCTACATTCAGATTGTTTCAGAGTCTTCAGTATGATGCACGCATGTATGACAGTATGAGATCATTATTTGAGAGATCCCCATCTTTGATTTTGACTCGAATTTTCATGTGATCCATAGAAACTCCAGAATAGAGATCTCATTATCTAAGCCAATGTGGGCTTAGGGTTTTTATGTGGTTATCCCATTCACTGAGTCAGTATGGGAGAGATTCAGTTCTCTGGTGAGGAGACTTTCAAACAACATTCTCAAGCAATCGTGGACTCTGATGAGGATGTTTCCACGATTTTTCCACTTTAACCCTTTAGAGAGACGGAGCAGTTGCGAGCCAGAGTTCTCTGGGTGGAGACTCATTCCAGATCAAGTGACTCTGACAGACGCAATACAGAGCACATGTTCTTCTACGAGGAGACACATTTCAGTTCACACTCTAGCCCTTCAGTTCCTCCTCACCAGCACAACATGAGAAGCAACGTCCTCAACAAGCAGCCATCAGAGTTCGTGTTGAGTTGATATTGTCCGTAGCGTCTTGTATTGTGAGTGAGTGAGTGATTTCTTTCTATTCGTCCAAGCTGAGCATTGCCTGATCCATCTTGGGGAGGAGTGTTAGAGTATGTACATCCATTGTAGAGATGGGTAATTGGATCCCTCCAAGGTCCAATTACCACGTCCACATGTTTAGTCCCACAACTACTGTCAGCGGGACTCTGGTCAGTCTGAGGGGCTATATAAGAAGCCATACACCCATTACATCATATGAGAAAAGTTAATGAAAACAACAGCCCTTTGAGGCGGTTCTCCTATGGTTTCATCATGCTCCTTAGGGAGTATGGTTCCATGTAAATCATGATGTTTTCAATGTTCTTTTATTCTTTATCTCTAATACGCTTCCGCACTATCATTTTCTACAGCAAATGGTCAAACCTTTTTAAGTGGTTTTCTCTCATCTTATTCTCTATCGGAAATGCACCAATGTTCCTTTTTTTTTAGGCTCAAAAAAGGGGGACACACTCGAAGGTGCTCACCCCAATGCATTAAAAAGAGAAAGAAATACTTACATGGGGGAATGGAAGATCAGAAAATAAAAAGCAAGGTACAAGGGGTAATCAAAGGGCGTTACCCCCGCAGGAAAAAAATCATGTTACAATGAGGTCCAGTCACGTAGGAACCCCGATGCCGAGGAGCGAATATTCTCCAAATAGAACCTCTGCCGAGCAAAGATAGCTTCATTTCGTCCCAGCCAAAGGCTCCAAAGCCGCGCAATTGGTTCCAGCAGCGATAACCGCGGTCGCCCCCTACCACAGAACAAGCTATGACAGAAAGATGCAAAAGATGACAGATCCAGCCAACCCAAGTCCTCCCACAGGGCACAAACACAGCTGCAATGAAGGAATAGGTGATCAATACTTTCCGTTTCCATGTCACAGAGGCCACAGATAGGCGAAGAATTTGGAAACATCCTAGCACAGCGATCACGAGTTAGCAATCTTCCCCGACGGAGAAGCCAAAGGAAAATACCAACGCGCTCAGGAAGCTTGAGCCCCCACAAGAATCTGCAGTCTCTCAAGAAGATGGCATCAGCCCTTGAAAAGTTGGGCAAGATAGCCTTATAAGCGTCACAGGTAGAGAAGGACCCATTCTTCCAAGCCAAATAGTCACGGCCCCGAGAAGGCACGGAGGCTTCATCAAGAGTGGAAATGAGAGAGATATAATCGTGCGTCCGCTGATCCGACAAGAGCTCAGAAATTGGAGGGCACCAAGCACGCCCATCCCAGCAACAGGCCACCGTTACATCCTTGTTGGGCACCAAAGCGTAAAGGCGGGAGAAGAGATTCCGTAAGGGCCCCCTTCCCGTCCAGTCGTCCTCCCAGAAACGAATCAAATTTCCATCACAGAGCTTAATAGAAAATAAAGAGCGATTGCGGTTAAGAGCGTCCATCACCCCTCGCCAAAAAGTTGATAGCTGGCCCTGATAATCGCCACGAAAAGCAGAAACAAAGCCATCCCCAGCCGCAACCCTCAAACAGTTTAACAAGAAATTGTCCTCCCTACCCCAAATTCTCGCCGCCCATTTGAGCAAGAGAGCATCGTTCACCGTCGCCAGGCGCCTCACGCCCAGCCCTCTCTCCTTCTTAGGCCGCGTGACCTCATCCCAGGCCTGGAGGTGCACGCCCTTCCCCCCCCTCCCCCCTTCTTCCCCCACAAGAATCCCCGCATACACTTCTCCAGACGCGAACGAACTCCCTTTGGCATCCCACGCACCGAGAGAAAGTAGATAGGGATGGAAGATAAAACCGATTTGAGAAGCACTAACCTCCCACCACGGGAGAGAATAGCCGCGCGCCACCCAGCCAAGCGATGCTCCATCTTTTCGACAATTGACTTCCAATCACGAATGCGCGCACGGCCCACTGTCAGAGGTAAACCCAAGTAATCAAAGGGGAGATCAGAGGCAGGACAGCCCAGCAATCGCGAGCACTCCGCCGCGGACATGAAGAAAGGGACAGCCTTTGATTTGTTGCCATTGATTTGAAGACCCGAGAGCTCACTGAAAAGTTGTAGAGTAGTAGCCATAGCGGAAACATTCGAAGAACCACCCACGATGAAGCAAATTGTATCATCAGCAAATTGAACAAGCGGGGCGTGGTAAGGGCCAAATGAGCAGCCGCGAGACAGCCCAGCCGCCACAACACCCTCGATCATGCGTGGCAAAACATCTACCGCCAAAACGAATAGGAGAGGTGCAAGGGGGCACCCCTGACGAATCCCCCTACGAGGTTGGAAAGTGCCCCCAACCGAATGACCATTGAGCAATAGTGAAAGGGACGCCGTTGACACACAACGCCGCACCCACGAAATCCAGGTCGAGGGGAACCCCCTTCTCCAAAGAACGGACCATAAAAACCGCCAATCAAGAGTATCATAGGCCTTCGCAAAATCAATTTTCCAGAGAACCCCCTTTGTGGCATTCTTCCGCCACGCCGCAATGATCTCGGAAACAACTGCATAACAATCTGAAATCTGCCTTCCCCGCACGAAAGCTGCCTGCGCAGGCGATATGTGCGAGTCAAGGAGCGGGGCCAGGCGCCGCGCCAGGGCCTTGGCGATAATTAAGTAGATCGCATTAGAGATGGAAATAGGTCGGAAGTCCTCAATCCGAGTAGCCGAGGTAGATTTTGGTATAAGAACAATATGAGACCGATTGAGTATATCGAAACCATCGTTCCCCTAGCAGAAGTCCCGCGCCACATCCAGAACATCGTTGGCAAGAACATCCCAGAAATCCTTGTAAAAACAAACCGGGAAGCCATCAGGCCCCGGCGCAGCATCAGAATTGAGGTCCCAAACGGCCCCCTTGAGTTCCTCTATAGAAAGCGGGAGCACGAGCGCCTCCGCAGTAGACGCTGGGAGAGAAGGAGCCCTTGGCCCGACCACCGCCACCGTCGCGTAGCCGTGGACCCAAACGCGGCCCGAAAATAATTCCCCACAGCCACCCCCACATCATTCTCCCCATCAAAAAGCGCGCCGCTGATGGAAATAGATGAAATAGAATTAGAGCGGCGGCGGCCACTCGCCACCCTGTGGAAGTATGCAGAATTGGCGTCCCCCTCCTTGAGCCACCTCACCTGAGATTGTTGACGCCATTCGATCGATCGCTTTCGATCCTCCAGCCGCGTCGTCTTAACGGCGGCAGCGCGCTCAGCCAACTCCCCCGGAGTCAAATCCCTTTCGTTCTCGAGAAGGTCAATCCGCAAAATCACAGCCTCAGCCGCCAAACAAGCACAAATACGAGCCTGCCGCGTCTCCCGTTTGAAGGACGCGAGAGCCGCTCGCAAGGAAGAGATTTTAAGGTCAAAGCGACGAGCGGCAGATCCCGCAAAAGAGGACTGGTCCCAATGATTCCGAACAAGATCCTTGAATCCCGGCTCGAGGAGCCAACAACGCTCATAGCGGAAAAGCCCACGAGGATGCTGGTCATCCCCGGAATCCCAAATGATGGGATTGTGATCAGAGAATGAGCGAGGACGAGAAGTGACCGCACAAAGGGGAAATGCCTCCATCATGCGAACATTGGCCAAGAAGCGATCAATCCGCGACCGGGAAGAATTCGATCTCCAAGTGTAAGAGATATCTTTTGCCACCAGCCCCTCCAGGGTCAAATCCCGAATAAGGTCCATAAAGTCCCCAGAGCCGGGATCGCTGCCCCCACGAGCACGGGGACGATCCTGCGAGAGCAATGTGACATTAAAGTCACCCCCCAAAAGCCAAGGTAAGTCACCAAAAGCAAGCGCATCCTCCCTAAGGTCCTCCCAAAGCTCCCTGCGAGCGATGTGAGAATTTGGCCCATAAACACAAGTGAAGGAAGCGCGCATATTATTTTCAGACAAAGTCAGCACCACGGAGATGGAGTGACGCCCGATCCTCAATGAAGAGAATGAGAGGCGCGAAGAGCGCCAAGCGACAAATAATCCGCCGCTCGCGCCATTCGCATCCAATGAGTGAAACGCGTCCAACCCACCAGCACCAAAGGACCGCCATAAATCATCATCCAACATAGCCAGCTTTGATTCTTGTATAAAAGCGATGTCGCAACCCCACTCCAAAAGGCGAGCACCCAGAAATCGACGACGGTGAGGGTCGCAAAGGCCACGCACATTCCAAGACAAAATCTTCATTAACAATAACGGGGACCCAGGAAACCTCCATTCAAAAAAGCCAGAATCAAATTCCAGGAGGCGATCGCCTCACCAAACGAATTAATCCAGAAGCATCAGCCACCGCATCGCGAAGCAAGATAGAAGAAGAGTCTCTGTTGGGAGAAGAGTGGGACGCGCCTCCAAGGCGGGAAGACCGCCTTCGACTGTAGGACCGTCCAAATCTTGAAGAGGGAGAGTTGACCACGACGACGTCCAAGGAAGCTCCGCCGAGGAGGTTAGCAACTTCTGCAGACTGTTCGCCGCCCGACGAACCCCGTGAAGGGGGCCCCCCGTGCTGCGGCGGGGAGAAGGCGAAGGAATCTTCAGGGAAAGTTGAAGCAGAGTCCAGCGAGAAGAACGGGGAAGGGAATACGTCCTCCAGAAAGGCCATGGAGCTGGGGGCCACCGAACTGATGGGCATAGGACATGAATAATCAGAGACCCAAGAGATGGATTCGGATAACCCGGCCGGGTCGGACACCATCCGATTAGAAAGCCCATAAGAGACAACAGCAGATCCGAATGAAGAGCCGAGAAGTGGCCTAGCCACGTGTCCAGAGTGGTCCAAATGCAAAGAATCCCCCGACCAGATGGAGGGAGATGAAGGGGTCAAATCCACATCGAGAGTATCCACCGCCACCAAAGCACGACCGCCACTCGCGTCCCCAGGCGTTGCAAATGATAGCCCTGAACCGTTGGCCTCCCCATGCGACGCTTCGAACAAATCCCCATGCGACGCTTCGAAAATATCCCCGGAAGATGACACGTGTCGCGAAGAATCCGAACCGTCGGCCCTCGACGGAGAGGCCTGACGTCCACCGCGCGAGGCCGAGGAAGACGGTGAAGGATCGGACACCGGTGGCGGCAAAATGAGGATTTCCACTTTGAAAGACCATGAGCCCAGGAGCAATCGCTCGAAGATGACCTTCCCTGGCGGCAAAATGAGGATTTCCACTTTGAAAGACCATGAGCCCAGGAGCAATCGCTCGAAGATGACCTTCCCCTCCATAGCCTCAAGAAAGCGAGGAGAACACTCAAGAAGAATCGTCGTGCTGGCCCAGTCCGCCCCTGGCGCCAAGCCATCATCCAGGACAGCTAGAACTTGCCCCCACCTACCGATCACCTTTGAGAGCACAGCCACCGTGCGAGAGAGGAATGGGACCCCCCGCACCTCTGCAATACAGACCTCAGTAAGATTCACCGCACCATCCGCTACGCGAAGCGGTCGCCACTTAACATCAGGACCGCCAAAGCCACGGAAGAGGCTCTCCCGTTGCACCGGGGAGGGCCCGCGAACACAACAGCGCAGCGCGTCGAGGATGACGAAGTCGCCGTCAAAGTCATCGCCAAGGAACGTAATCGTCGTCGAGCGAATGTCATCCCAGGAAAGATCTGGACTACGCCTGACACCTACAGCAACAAGGTGTCCCATGGAAGAATCTCGCCTGCCCGCGAAAGCCCCGCCGCCATGCAGCCCCGCACCCAGCCTCGCCGAACCGCCCACCGGCTCCTCAACCCTCCTCCCCCCACCAACGGCAGCCCGACCACCAAGCTCCTTGTTGAACAAAACCTCCTGCTTCACGTCTTCCGCAATCACAGGTACCGAGCCATGCACAGGTACCGAGCCATGCACAGGAATGCCCGCGTAGGGCCGAGCCTGCGCATCGCCACCCACACCCAACGCCGAATCAGAGCCCAAGCCATCCACCCCCACAGGTGCAGGAACGCCAGCCGCCTCACATGCAGGAGCACCCCCCAAAGCCTCCTCAGTTGCACCAGCACCGCCAACCACTTCCGCAAAAAAGCGAGCATCGCGAACATCATGAGAAGCACCACGAACACCTCGCGAGAATGACCGTCGCGAGGCCACGCGTTGACCGGCGCGACCTCCCTCACGCGAGAACCAGCAAGCAGCCATGCGATGACCCACCCTGCCACAGTGGAAGCAGCGGGGCGGAGTATCACACGCAGAGGCAATGTGGCCACGCTGACCACAGCGGAAATATTTACGACCTGGCTTGGCATGCGAGACCCGCCTCCACCCAGCGTCCCCATCGATGTCGCGCACCGCCTGAGCTCCGCTTCCTCCTCCACGCACCTTTGGTCGCCACGAGAGACGCTCCGCCATCCCGAACCGACACCTCATTTCTTCCCAATGTTCCTTCTGATCACAGCATTCCGAATCCGATCTTTACGTATATGACCGCACATCCACCTAAGCATTTTCAACATGGATTTAAGCAAACAATTGCAAAAAAACACCAAACAAAAATTTCAGCTTTATTTAAGCTTCTCAAAGACTTGCTAAACCCAACATCTCCTTGAATTGAAAGAAACCTGTTTTTTTAATTGCCTCAGGGAGTGCCAGCATGCTCTTTCTGTCCCATTCAGACAGATTAGGATCAACAAATCAACATCAATTGGAAATGGTTTAATGAGTTTAGCTCACCTTAAGCTCGGTCATATGTCAAAGTCCCAAAATTGGAAATGGTTTAATGAGTTTAGCTCACCTTAAACTCGGTTATATGTCAAAGTCCCAAAAATCGATATACTCGATAAACTCAACCACTTTTTGAAAGAAACGTGTTTTTCCTCAAAGCACATAGAAGAGTGTAAACACCCTCTTCTCTCTACTTTTCGGCAGATGTGGATCAGCAAAACAAGATCATTTGGAATTTGTTTAATGAGTTTAACTCACCTTATAGCTTGACACATGTACCAAAGTTTCCAAAAAATCACAATTCTTGAACATGATTGGCAATCAAAAGAAGATTGCAAAAATTGATTGTAGGTATTCAATAGATCACATCACTGACTAAGGATTAATCAGCATGCACTGGTCTGTTTATTTTCAATTATTTAGACATATATTCTTATAATATTTACGATTTGGACATCTTTACTACTATTACAATGAAATAATAAAATAAAGGAATAATTGAATTCTTTTCAAATGTTAAGCATCTTAGATTTAGTTTAGTTCTAAAAAACAAAAGAAAAAACATAAATTATTGTAAAAAAGGCATTTGCACATTTTATGTTGAATCGAAGAACTCCAAACAAAACATTGTCATAAGCACATTATGCGGTGAAATTGATCAAAGATATGTCGCACCATAAGATTATGGACAATATTAAAACGTCTCTATGTTCAAAATGTCTCTATGTTCCATAGAGACAATATGACGCACAAGATATGCAGCACGATAAGATGATGGACTCTCTAATAGCAAGTTAGTTAAAATTTTCATCTAGGATACTTATTGAAAACAGAATAATGTAATCTCTGTTACATTTACAACCATATATCAAAATCATTGCAGAATTATGCATGTTGGTTCCAAATAGCCTTTGTAAAGAAAATATAAACAAACAAGGTAAATATAAGCAGCTCCTCAGTTATATACAAGTTCTTACCTCTGAATATATTTTTCTGCAAAACCAGAAACCTTCTGGACACCTTGTTAGACTCGATATACCACTATCTTATAAAATATAACAAAACAAAGGTAAATATAAGCAGCTCCTCAGTTATATA
Source organism: Ottelia alismoides (assembly GCA_037367405.1). Lineage (NCBI taxonomy): Eukaryota > Viridiplantae > Streptophyta > Magnoliopsida > Alismatales > Hydrocharitaceae > Ottelia > Ottelia alismoides. The sequence continues at coordinate 97,310 of JAZKJV010007178.1, read as the reverse complement.
CAAGTTCTTACCTTTGATGACTTAATAGCAAGTTAGTTAAGAATGTCATCTAAGATACTTATTGAAGACAGAATAATCTTATCTCTGTTACCTTTTGCAAACGTATATCAAAATCATTGCAGAATTATGCGTATTAGTTCCAAAGAGCCTTTGTATAAAAATATAACAAAACAGAGGTAAATATAAGCAGCTCCTCAGTTATATACAATTCTTACCTCTGAACATATTTTTCTGCAAAACCAATAACCTTCTGGACACCTTGTTAAACTCGATATACCGCTATCTTTTAAGCAACCCACATGGTCTAAAAAAGGAAAAGTAAATAATTGCTAGAAAATTATCAAATGTAAAGAACTTGATAGGTTACCAGAACAGAAACATACATTCGCGTTCACATTGATCACAAAACAATTTTGTCTCGGGTGTGAATTCTTGGGTGTCACTATTAAATTCGCTCAACCCACATATGCTGCATCGACAGGAAGGGCAAAACCACTTCCCTTCAGGAACAACCTACATACATACATGCAAGTATTATAACATTTTTATCAGTCAAGCATTTATAATATGTTGACCATGACAAAATGTGTATTAAAAGGTCAAAGACAAAATTTTGTGGAAATCATTATTCACAATAATCCATGACATCAAATGCCGTCTCAATTACAATACTCCAGAACCCGTCTCCAGTTACTACAAGGTCAAACAACAAAAACAATGTGCTTTGCATTTATTTATCTAAAGATTTTGAACCAAATTTGGTAATGGAGCACCTTTCAGTACGTGGGAAAACAATGGATGGAATGAGATAATTTTATTGAAGGGGTAGAATTTCTTATATTCGATAAAACCTTAAAATCCTAATAACCCAAAAGGAGAAAAACAGAAGAGTCCTCAACAAGATAACTAGATATAAAAAGCAAAAAAAAAAAACAAACACCTTCTAAATATAGACAACGTCAATACACCCTCTTAAAAGTTGGAGCATATCTATCGATCAAGCCTAACTCGAAGGTCAAAAATGAAATGTTCTTCTTTTTTTTTGAAAAGAGTACGGATCCACCTCAACTAGTATTATATATTAAAATAAAAAAGATACATCTTGCTACAGGGTTTTACAAGGTCCAGATTCTACACAGTCGTTCTAGCCGCTTCCCCCTTCCATCCCTTCTAAACATAAGCTCATTTCGCGCACACCAGATCGAACAAAGCACCACAAAAGGAAGCGTATAATCGTCATGGTTGTTGCCACAAATCGCTCTGATATCCTCCAGAAAGACACAGTCCTGAGAACCGAGCCAAGAGATGCCAGCTTTGGCCCACACTTCAGACGAGGACGAACGGGAGAAGAACAAACGATCTGCATCCTCCACTCCGGCCCTACATCTGTTGCAAATAGTATCCTACACACCCAGCATCCGCCCCCAATGCTCCCTTATGAGAGCACCTTGGTGAAAATATCGGCAAATTGTAGCTTTGTAGATACGGTTGCAGTAGTCGGTCGACTGGACAGAATAGTCGATCGATTGGACAAATAGTCGGTCCGACTATAAGGTGGGGGTGATGACTGACTGAATAATCAGTATTCTGCAATATTCGATCTGACTGAATAGTCGGTCCAGACCAATTATTTGGTCAACGATTAGTTAATTGATGGAAAAAAATAAATTTATTTCAAGACTTCTTATTTTTATCTTCAACAACCATGATTATATAGAAGTTATGATGTATTGCCTCTTTTCTTTGGAATCACACCCACTAATTTGTGCATCTTGACTTAGTCTAAAATTCAATTAGTGCTTTTACTACCTTATTAATTGATGACCATATATATATAAAAGAATATACATATTTGATATATTTTTTTAAACAATTAAAAAATACATGATCAATTAATTCTGAATTGTCGCTTGAATATCGTTTATTCTTTATCTAGTGAACCACAAGACAAAATAACGAATATCGAGTTTTGCAACACTACAAGTAGAAATGGGAGGGGTGACAATCTTCCTTTCAAGCATTGCATCCCTAATAAACGATGGTCTACTTCAATGTGTTTGGTGCATTCATGAACAATGAGATTACCGATAATATGATTGGTTGACTTATTGTCATAGCAGAGAGAGAATGGAGGATGGGGAAGCCAAGTTCATGTAAAAAGGTGGCAAGCCAACCGATCTCATAAATGGCTTACGCATGTTGCATTTGAAAGCCCTCGACGACCTATTAATACAATAAAAAGTTATTGTTTTATCATGTCCATCTAAAATGAAATGAATAATTGAATGAATGAACTTTACAATTAAGGTCCCTTTGTGCAATTAGGGTTATGTACTATGGTCATATTGAATATCATGCAGCTGAGAGGACACAGATGACTTCAAACATGTAATATTTAATAAAGATCTCCGGTCTGAGAAAGAGATGGCAATCTTTCTCTAAAGACTGATTTCCAACCGACTTCGATGCAGGTCCTTTGCATAAGAATGGAGATCCGGAAGTGTTAGAATAATCAAGTCAAGGAGTTGACTTGATGAGGTCGAGATAAACCAAGACCTGAATCGTAACTGTCATGATCAGGCACACATCCTTTGACCTGAGACAGATATGCATCTATATGCCTGAGTATGCACATCTAACAGATAAATAGGTTGGTGACCTAGCTAAGGTCCATATACTGGCGTTTTGATGTGCATATGAAGTCGTATGAGATGTATGATCTCTCGAAGAAATCATACAGGTTCATACTTGATGAACCGGAAGACAAAGCTCACTCATGAGATGATTTGGGGTCAAAATGAATTCCATGCATGGTCGTCTTATTTATTAAATAAGACACGAATTCGAGATATTAATATATACTTTTGGAAAGTATGTGATTAATATTGTCGCCCAATTATCGCATGAGAAACATATTCATATATTCTGAAGAAGACAATCAAACCAAGGTTTGAACTTCGGATTTATCAAAGTCTTCCAATGTAAAGGATGGATGAGTATTAAGAATACTCCGGGTTACTTTTGTTGTTGTAATGGATCATCTGCCATGACACTTCTATACCGAAGAAGTAACGAAAAAGGATGGAGTTTAGTGGCTCTATTTAGTTAGATGATTTGTGATTTAATTGGATTAAATAACATTTCATTTGAATCCAATTTCCAATTCCAATTCCAATTCGAATTCGAATATCCAAATGTTAGAAACAGAAATGGTCATGGAAATGGAAGTATGCAAGCTCCTTGAGCTCATTTCTTAGCTCCAAATGGTTTGGACTATGATTAGAAATGGTCAAGGAAGCTGGATTCAGCCCACAACACTTTGTCCAGCTCATGGAGAGTGTGATGCGTTTTGTTGAGCTCACTGAGAGTGTAAAGCAGCTCAAGCTCAACATTCGTAGTGACGGATTTTTGCAAAAATGGCATAAACCCTGAAACTGGATAGTTATCCACATTTCAAGTCGCTATACATGGATGGTATGATCTCCCCGACATCATCTTCAAGTATCTGCATTTGTATCTCATGAGTCCAAATTTGATTAGGACTCATACCTATTGATATCAATATTGTAATAATAATAATAATAATAGTTATTATTGCAAGAGTAATTTTATGAATAAGATTCACAAATAAATATCTCAATAATTAATGTAAATAGTGATTCACAATAATTAATATTTATATGCGTAACATCCGAATCTGAATAGACGAACTCGGCCCGATTAAGGTCCGTTTGATTCAATAAAATAAATAACCTAAATCGATCAATTGGTCGTAAATCAAAAGTCGTTCGATTACAATCAACCAAAAGTCGATCGCATCATAATGCATGCCACGAAAAAACCGCACCACAAATTGAAAACCGCAAAACAAACCAAGACCACTCAAAAATCCGAATCGACGAAATAAAACCAACGGAGTTGACCGTTCATCAATCGGAAATCATTTGATATTTTAAAATCACGAAATTTAGGGACCAACCAAAACCGTATCTCGAGAATTTCAGGGATTCAAACCCGATCCAAAGTACATGAATATTATACTTATTTTGGTCGTCATTCAGAGACAATCAAAACGAGCCATTGTGCACCCAAATCGGAGATTCGAGGTGCAAGTACGGAGGACTTTAGTTATTCAAATAAGTAAGAAAGATTATAAAATAAATAAATAAATTTAATTTAATAGAAAATCTGTAGAGTCTGATGTACAGACCAACAGCCTCTTCACTTGTAATTTCTTTTTTTCCCACTTGGCAAACAAGTGAGGTTATCTTCCTTTTATAAATACCAACCATTCCACCCCCCCCCTCCCCCCCTTTTTTCTTCTTTCATTCTATGTTCCTCCAACGAGAGAGGAGTTCCAAACCCCTCTCCTCTCCGCATCCATAGCCACTATTGTTGGTCAAAGAGCTGCTGAAACCAGCAGCTGCAACAAGAAGCCGTTGTCCTCCTTCAGTTGTTGCTATTGGAAGCTCCAGCCATTCTGCAGCTGTTCTAGTTCTGCTCCAATAAAGTTGATGCTCCTCTCTTCAATGCTGCCAATCTGTTGCCCTTTCAGTGTCTCAGGCTGCTACAATTGTTGGAGTTTCCCGTAGCCATTTCAATTTCCTGTCATTGCCAATCCAAGGAGTTGTTGCTCCTTACAATCTCAAACTTATCCGTGCATGCTTGAAGATTGGCATTCTAAAATTAGAAGATCAAGGTACAATCCAATGTTTTGCCTCCTTGCTGCCATGCATGCACAACTAAGCCCCTATTATAGCCACCCATGAAACATATTATCATTCTCTCTTTCTATAGAGATCATTTGGGGAATATGTTCACCTTTAAGAATGATCAGAGTTTCACCATTTGACCTAATATATCCACTCTCTTCGAGTAAAAGAAAATTGTTATTCATCAGTTTCAGATTTGCTTAAGCTTAGCATCTCTGTGATTGAGAAATTGAGAGATTATGGTGCTCATTACAATTGAAAATGGAATTTTCATTCATAAATTGAAGTTAACTCTGGAACTATTTTTGTAGAAGAATGATTACGTAGATTATAGTTTTGAAATATTAGGCTCTGGTTGTTACAGTAGTAATATGGTTAGGTTGTTTTACAAGCTTATTTAGTCATATATACTTGATTAATACAAAGGCATTAACTGCAGTTCTTCCGTATACTATCAACTGCAACTTCAGAGGATTTTGTGGTCCTGTTAGGAGGGCAAATTTTAAGAAGTTAATATTCCGAAAAATAAGATATAAAAAATATGCCGTGGTATATATTTCAATCAAATGAATGAAGAGTAGCCATTGTGAGTTGCCTGTAGCTATTGTTGTTACTGAAATTTTTTAATTCAAAATTTTGAATTTTAAATAGTCAGTTGATTACTGTTCAATGTAAAAAATATATAAAAATAATATTTCCATTTAACTGAATTTAGGAAAAGTCATAGAAATAAATTAAATATCTTTTTCAAAAAAATCAAAGTCGTGTGCTTTTCTTAAACTAAGATTGATTATGTTCACTTATTAATTTTTTTTGATATTACAGGAGTTAAAATTGTGTGTTGTCCTTAAAGTTATTCCAAGTCTAAGTTTTTGTTATAAATATATATATATGCATATATAAGCATATGAAGTAGACTCTAAGTTCATACTATTAAATAAAACACAGTTGGTAAGCTTGGAAGACGATTAATATGCAAAACAAACCAATTTAAGATCACCTATTTAACTGCTAAGTCCATGATTTAAAAATTTAAAGACAATTGATATACAAACGATAAAATATTAATACTCTTATGAAGTTAACAAATGATCCCCTAAGATTATTAGGAATAGAAATCATCAATCAATTGATCCTTGAGCATAAGATACTATTTATGCATATCACTAAAGTTAGGTATCGACAGAATACCAGGATTGGTAAAGCCAACCATACAATAAATTGTGAAAGGATGGAGCATACAAATAAGCAAAATTGATGATAACGCAATGATATCAATAAGATCGTTGACCAAAAGACCGAGATCTATACAATCAACTACAAAAAAGATCGCGAAAGAGTCAAGTGGTCAGGAAAGTAAAGATGTTCGTGAATCAATAATGGCTTATAAATTTGAGTGCCGGTCACGGTGCCCCACTCACCTGACCGTGCGAGGGCGCAGTGACCCCCAATTGGACGGGAGATAGGAAGCCCAATTAGGGCAGCGGCTGCCTAGTGCGCAGGCCTAGGATCCCAATCTTTTTTACGATTTTACGCGAGCTCGCGGTGTTTTTACGCCTCATTGGGATCCCGACTTTTAACCAGTTTCGACGACCCTATGTTTTAGGGTACCTAATCTGGGGGGTTCTCGGTTTTAGTTTTTCGTACAAGCTCGTTTGTCCGTAACGGTCGGGCCGATTTCTAGAGTGACTTTTCCGGAGAGTCTCTCCCACCCGTCATAGTGGCGTAGTTTTGGAGTAGACCTATCCCTCTAATGGACCGCACTTCCACTTAGGAGACTTCTTCACCGCTTGAGTTTTGGTTATTGTTCTGCCAATAGGATTGGCGATGGATACATCCGAATCAGTTACAGTTGAATTTGAATGAGTTATAATTAAGCATTGAAGTGGATTACAGCTGAATTTAGCTAAGAAATGAGATCAATTACAACTGAGTTGAGCTAGTGTTGAGATCAAGGTTCGAAATCTCGATTTCGATTTCGTTTCGGTCTCCCCCAAAACCGAAATTTCGGTGAAATTTCGGGAAATTTCGACCGTTTCGGTGGAAATGTCGAAAATGATTCAAAAAAGCCATTTTTCGATCATTTTTTCGTAAATTAAGATCTTCCAAGTTATTACAACAAAAAATAACTTACTGTAGAGATAGTTCGTAGTTTATTATCTCTTTATGTAGCTTGTCGTTATTTCTTTATTTTCTATAGACCTCTCTGTAATTTACCCTTACGGTCTCTCCTTATATAAGAGAGCCTAGGGTTTTCTGAATAAACAACGAAGACTCTTTTCCAACATGGTATCAGAGCCGCCCTAGGTGTCTACACGCGCCGCCCCCTCCTCTCCCCACCCGCCACCCTCTCCGCGGCGCATCTCCCTCGCCGCCAGCGCCCCCCCCCCCACCCCGGCAGTCCAGCCAGCCCCCGTCGATCTCCAAGCTGCCGCTAGCACCTCCCCGCCGATTTCCATGCCGCCGCCTGCGGCCCCCGGCAGTTCCAGCCCGCCCACCTGCGGGTTCCCAGCCCGCCTCCTGCGAGTTCCCAGCCCGCCTGCAGGTCCCAGCCCGCCACCCGTGGTCGTTGCTTGCCGCCGAAGGTTCCAACCAGTCCATCCAAGGGCTGTAAGCCTTCTCTAAGGCGTGCCCTAGTCCTCTACTTCATCCGAGATATGGGTTTGGGTGCGTAAAGTCTACCTACGCACTCGAATCCGATGCAGTTGGTGTAGACAGTTATCATTGTGTCTCCATACCCTCGTTCTTCTCCAAGCAGCAGTATGTCAGAATCAAAAGCCGATATGCCCTCCACCGACGCATTCAAAGGTCTTGCGCCAATAGTGAAGATGGACGGGTCTAACTATGAGCTCTGGGCTATGCAGTTCATGAGTCTCATGAAGTCTAATGGTAAGAAACACATTCTTACCGAGGATGAGCCTGCAGAGAAGACAGTGATTTATGCCTCATGGGAGGCTGACGACGCCTACGCAAAGGTCTGGTTGTCCGGTACATTGACGATGGAGATTGCGAATGATGTCCTCCATCAGCCCACTGCAAAGGCAATGTGGGACATTCTTGCCGCTACATATTCGCAAGTGCGAAATGAGACAAAGATGTTGCAGCTTCAGCATGACATTTTCACAATGAAGCAGAGCGGCAGACCTCTCCATTCCCTGTACACATCCCTAAGAGGGATGTTTGAGAAGTTATACAGTACCATTCCTCTCACTGCTACTCCTGAACAGCAGAAGACGTTTCGGAATGCCACCATGGTGGGTGTTCTTCTTGCGGCTCTTGATCCTGAGTATGATGCCGCCCGGTCCCAGATCCTACCTGATGCAGTTATTCCTCCAGTGGAGGATGTTTATAGAAGGCTCAGTCGCATTCCAGTTTCCTCCAGCTCTTCTACTCCACCCCCATCTGCGATGGCAGTCTCGCGTGGGAGAGGTGGACCGCCTTCTAGTCGTGGCCGTGGACGTGGTCGTGGACCCCAGGGAAGGGGCGGTCGCTTCAGTCAGACATGTTCCTATTGTCATCGCACAGGACACTCCGAGGACACATGTTATTCTAAGCATGGATTTCCAGCATCGGCACGTGTTGCAGAGCACTCTCAGTCTCCATTAGCCTCTACTGCAGATAATAGATTTGACGAACTTGTGGCCCATCTCCGAGATATTATGCCACATGCGTCTGGTGATTCATCTGGTGGTTCTTCAGATATTGCTGCCACGGCCTCTGCCAGTTCATCTGCCGCTGCGAGTACCTCAGGTAGACCTACTACATTCACAACATCTCATGATATATCTAACTGGGTTATCGATTCCGGAGCCACACATCATCTCTGCCGTGATAGAGGTAGATTACAGGCCTACAGGGACATTCCTCCCTGCCGTTCAGTGCAGATAGCAGATGGTACTCATTCGCCCCTTGTTGGACAGGGGGAGGTCTTTCTATTTCCTACTATGCGACTACAGAACGTCCTGCATGCTCCTGAGTTCTCAATGAATTTGTTATCTATTAGTCAGATTACGAAGGATTTGAATTGTCGTGCTATATTTAACCCGTCGTCTCTCATTTTTCAGGACATACTCACGGGCAAGGAAATTGGTTGTGGCTCTGAGCAGAATGGTTTATATCGACTGGTTCGGGATTCCTATGCTGGCGTCTCCTCTCAATCTGCTGGACCAGTCTCTCCGTATATTTGGCATCTCCGGTTTGGTCACCTTCCACTTCAGAAAATGTGTCATCTTCTGCCCCAGATCTCTCCTAGTTCGTCATTTCGATGTGAAGCGTGTCAGTTGGGAAAGCATCACAGGTCGAGCTTTCCAAGTCGTCCGAGTCGGAGCAGCAGCTCCCCTTTTAAGTTGTTACATATAGATATATGGGGTCCGAGTCGTGTTCCCGATCATCAGGGACACAGGTTTTATCTTGTGGTAGTGGATGATTTCTCGCGTGTGTCATGGGTCTTTCTTTTGAAAAATAAATCTGAAGCAGGAAATGTAATCAAGAATTTGCTTAATGAAGTGCACAATGTTTTTTCTTCCTCTGTCAAATATGTTCGGATGGATAATGCCCTTGAATTTTGTACACGCTCACTTTCACAATTTCTTTCATCAAAGGGTATTATTCACCAAACCACTTGTGCATATACCTCACAACAAAATGGTGTGGCGGAAAGAAAGCATCGCCATCTCTTGGATATTACTCGAACACTGTTGATTCGGAGTTGTGCTCCTATTTCATTCTGGGGCGATGTTGCTCTTACTGCTTGTTATCTGGTCAACCGAATGCCATCTTCAGTCCTTGGTGAGAAGATACCTATCTCCCTTATTTTTCCAGACAAGGAGCTATTTTCTTTGACTCCACGTGTCTTTGGTACTGTGTGTTTCGTGCATCGCCTAATTCCTGGACTTGACAAACTTTCTCCTAGAGCAGTCAAGTGCGTCTTTGTTGGCTATTCCAGGACTCAGAAGGGTTACCGGTGTTATGATCCTGCAACTAAGGGATACTTCGTGAGTGCTGATGTCACTTTCTTTGAGTCCGTCATGTATTTTTCTCCTGCAGGTGACAGAATGGTACCATCCACTACCACTGATGACATTTATGTTCCTCCACCACCTACAGTGAGTACACCTGGGTCGTCCCCTGTGCCCGTCTCCACGCCAGCACCACCTCCACCACCTCCTCCACTACCCATTCCACGGCCTATCATATCACCGTTACCTAAATTCTATACACGCCGGTCAGGTCCTGCTCAGACTACACAGCAGTCGATCATCACGCCTCAGGTATGTTCAGATGGCATTACTACTGACGGGTCAGGTTTGGTACATGTGCAGGATCCTTCAATACAGGCAGACACTAGCCCATCCAGTACAGCAGATGATGATCTTGATGTTCCGATTGCTATTCGGAAGCAGAGGAGGCAATGTGCCACTTATCCATTTGCTTCACAGGTTTCTTTTCACCGTCTCACTGGTGATTTTCAGAGATTTGCCACAGCCTTGTCTTCCGTGGATATACCACGGACATACCAGGAAGCTTTGTAGAATGAATGCTGGAGATTAGCAATGGAAGAAGAAATGAAGGCCTTACAGTCTCGTGGCACATGGTCTTTGGTTCTTGCACCTTCTGATGCATCCGTTGTGAGCTGCAAATGGGTCTTCACAGTCAAATACCATGCAGATGGCACTTTGGATAGGTACAAAGCATGCTTGGTCGCCCGTGGGTTTACACAAACCTACGGTGTGGATTACATGGATACATTCTCTCCAGTGGCAAGACACTCTATCCTTCGTATTCTCTTATCTGTTGTTGTGGTACGTGATTGGAGTATATCTCAACTAGATGTCAAGAATGCCTTTCTGTACGGAGACTTGCAGGAGGAAGTCTACATGCAGCAGCCACCTGGGTTTACTGCTGAGGGGGAGAAGCAGATGGTCTGTAGACTTCACAAGGCGATATATGGCCTCAAACAGAGTCCGAGAGCATGGTTCCAGAAGTTGTCCAACCTGATTGAGCAACAAGGATTCAAGAGGTCCAATGCCGATCACTCATTGTTTGTCCAGAAGTCATCGGCAGGTACGGTTGTCATTATGGTCTATGTGGATGATATTCTTGTTACAGGAGACGATGTGCAGGGCATAGAGAGGGCGAAGGCATTCCTAGGCCGTCAGTTTGTCACAAAGGATCTTGGAACCCTAAGATATTTTCTGGGGTTGGAATTTGCAAGGAACGCACAAGGCTTGGTGATGACGCAACGGAAGTATATTATAGACTTCCTGATTGAGACTGGCATGGATGGTTGCAAACCATCAAGTATTCCCATGGACCCTAGCATGAAGCTGTATGATGGTGATACGGATGAAGTAGATAAGAGGAGATATAGAGAAATGGTGGGAAAGCTCCTCTACATTACCATTACTCGTCCAGACATTGCATTTGCAGTTAGCAGGGTGAGTCAGTTTATGGAGCAGCCAAGACAGGTTCACATGGATGCTATACACATGATACTGAGGTATCTGAAGTCTTCTCCAGGGTCAGGGCTGCTATTCAGAAAGGGCACGGACTTATCCGTCTCAGCGTGTGCAGATGCAGATTATGCAGGATGTCCTAAGGACCGAAAATCAACCTCAGGGTGTGCAGTGTTTGTTGGGGGCTCTTTGGTTTCTTGGAAGAGCAAGAAACAAACTGTTGTGGCAAGGTCCAGTGCCGAATCCGAATATAGGGCTATGGCTCAAGCCAGCACGGAAATGACGTGGGTTCGTTCAGTACTAGAAGATCTACATGTAGCTGTACCCCTACCTATGAAGCTTCAATGTGACAATCAGGCAGCATTGTTCATTGCCAACAATCCAGCTTTCCATGAAAGGACCAAGCATATTGAAGTTGACTGCCATTATACTAGGGACTTGATCCAGAGAGGATTGATATCTACTGCACATGTGAGCTCAGTAGATCAGACTGCAGATGTATTCACCAAGCCACTGCTCAGAGGACCGTTTCAGAGATGTTCATCCAAGCTGAGCATGATAGATATCTATGCTCCACCTTGAGGGGGAGTGTAGAGATAGTTCGTAGTTTATTATCGCTTTATGTAGCTTGTCGTTATTTCTTTATTTTCTATGGACCTCTCTGTAATTTACCCTTACGGTCTCTCCCTATATAAGAGGGCCTAGGGTTTTCTGAATAAACAACGAAGACTCTTTTCCAACACTTACAAATACACACTTATATCACACATATTGCTCATATATGCCCCTTATATCGCACATATCGGTCATATCGATCATATCGGCCAAATCGATGTTAATGTTGATTCTTAGCTGATAGATACTGGAAATTGATATCATACAATCCAAGATCTTAAAACAACAATAGCTTACAAATGCACACTTATATCACACATCTCTCATCCGTACACCTTATATCACACAATATCAGTCATATTAGACATATTGTTGAGTTGACTGATGGATACTGGAAATGAAAATCAAAAAAACTAAGTTAACAACACTTAAAAGACGTCTTTTGTTCGAAAAAATAGATGAGCATTTTTATTTCAAAAATATAGATAGTGATTAATATCAGATATATGGAAGCTATGGAGTTGTTTCATCTCCATTGCTTAAACCTGTTGGAGTATTAGTTCTATGCGTCATGAGTTGTAGCAGGGTAAATGGATCCTGGAGGAGATCCATTTACCCCACCCGGTTGTTTAGTCCCACATCGTCTAGTGGTGGGACTTGGAGGCTCTGGAGAGGCTATATAAGGAGCCCCAGACCTCCTGTACTCATTGAGAAAAAGTAATGCATAACATGCCCCGTTGAGGGCTTCTCCCGTGGTTTCATCCCGCTCCTCACGGAGTAGGGTTCCACGTAAAAATCTTTTGTGTTCTTCATGTTTATCTTTATTTCTATGCTCTGATTATCGTTTTCGCTTCCGCTTCCGATTTTCTAACATGGTATCAGAGCGGGTCGATTCTCGAGGATTTCATATTCTTATTTTAATCGAGATTCGTTTCCTTTGTCGTGGAAACAGTTCGTGAAGATTATTGTTCGAGTTTTTTTTAGGGTTCTGTTCTCCTATGCCCCAGCGGCAACTCCTTCATCCAGGCGATCGTGCGTCTTCAGGCACAACCCAGGGTGGCCGTGCATCAATCCCAGCATCGCAGCCCCGGCGCAAAGAGGCGCAGGCCATCCACGGGCAGCGCAAGAGTCCTGCCCTAGATCCCATCGTACGACCCCTCGCATCCCTCCAGGATCCCAGGCGCCTGGCGGTGCTCCCAACATGGAACGTCCCTCCAGGCGCAGTTCCCAGGCGCCTGGCGGTGCTGCATCTCGCACCGGCATCAGAAACCCCAACAAGGGTGAGAGCCTCCACGTCCATGTACCGCCTTTCATTGTCCTCATCTCTCGTGCGGAGCCATCATCTCTCATGCGCATCCCCCGGGGCTCCAGATGGAGCCTCTGACCCCAAAGCGGTGCCGCCTCTCACAGTCACACAGGCGGCGAGATTCCGCCTTGGCTACAGGCGGCGATCCCCACCGCGCGGCTTCCTACTTGCCGGATCTGATCCCCGTTGGCGGTGCAGAAGCCCTCGCGTGCAGGCCCATCATGCTCCAAGCGGCTGGGCAGCACCTTGCATCTCTCTCCAGGCCGAAGATCCCCATGCGCGAGCCACTCCATCATGCCCTCCTCCTTGAGCGGCCCCTTCCGCCTCCCTTCCTCCCTCCAATCGATCCCCCTGGTGACGTGCACACTTGCGGCGGCGGCGGCATTCAGTCTGGGCGTATGTGTGATTTGAGAAGGGTTCCAATTGAACCCTAAATAAGAGTATTGCTTAGGCCCACGTGGGCTGTGTTGTTTGACAAAAAAAAGTAAGAAAGGGGGGAGCTTTGTGGAGGCCCAAAAAAAATGAGAGAGGGCTTAATATTAAAAAAAAAGACACGTACATGAGAAAAGCCGTACGCAACATTGTTAAAAAAAAAGGAGGTTTTTCTTTTAGAAAAAAAAGAAGTCGCGTACAAAGAAAAAGCCGTACGCAATTTGCAAAAAAATGCGAAAAAAAAGCCGTAAAAAAAATGAAACGGCCAAAATTCAGGATTTGAGAAGCCGAAAAATTTCTAACGGCTTATTTTGTTTTCCCCCATTTATGTATCTCTTTGTCTTCTCCCAACTTGGTCGACGTCCATGTTTTTCCGACAAGTATGGGAGAAAGGGGGAGTATGGTGTAGAGTCACAGGTCTTCTCCAGATATCAGAGATTCAGATGCCAGATGCAGATTATCCAGACCGATCAGAATTTCAGACTCCACAGTTTCAGATGCACGGTTCGGTTTCAGACTCGACGATCATTGTTTCCGAGTCTCTAGTTTCAGACACGCACGAGTGTGCGGTCATTGTCAGATGAGCATATGTTGCCATCTTTTGTTTCGTGGTCCCCATCATCCTTGTTATTGTTCGGCCAGAGTTTTCATGTGGTATCATAGGTACACCAGAGCAGTGCACCATTCTCTAGGCCAGATGGGAGAGACCCAGTTCTCCGACGAGGAGACTATTTCAGACTCCATTCTCCAGCGATCGTAGATTCCGACGAGGATTGCAGAGCCACGGCCTTTTCAGTTCGGCCCTTTTCAGAGATGGAGCAGTTGTCCATATCATTGTGGCGGGCCAGAGTACTCCGACGAGGAGACTCATTTCAGTTGCAGCGACTCTGACAGGCGCAGTTCAGAGCGCATGCTCTCCGACGAGGAGATTCAGAAGACTCACATTCCAGCCCGTTCGTCCTCTTCACCTGCACGGCATGAGAAGCAACGTCCTCGACTGCAGCAATGTGCGCGTTAGGTTGATATTGTCCGTAGTGTCCTGTAGCGTTGAGTTGAGTATCTTTATGTTTGTCCAAGCTGAGCATTGCATGCTCCAGCTTGAGGGGGAGTGTTGGAGTATTAGTTCTATGCGTCATGAGTTGTAGCAGGGTAAATGGATCCTGGAGGAGATCCATTTATCCCACCCGGTTGTTTAGTCCCACATCGTCTAGTGGTGGGACTTGGAGGCTCTGGAGAGGCTATATAAGGAGCCCCAGACCTCCTGTACTCATTGAGAAAAAGTAATGCATAACATGCCCCGTTGAGGGATTCTCCCGTGGTTTCATCCCGCTCCTCACGAAGTAGGGTTCCACGTAAAAATCTTTTGTGTTCTTCATGTTTATCTTTATTTCTATGCTCTGATTATCGTTTCCGCTTCCGCTTCCGATTTTCTAACAAAACCCAAAGGGGAGGAAGCTCCCCAAGTTGAATAATCGACGTATGTACCCTCTTGTCATACCATACCCTACCAAACGGGGGTCTCGCAGAAAACCATGAATTTCAACCCCAAATGGGTCGATATGTCGAAATATCACCGAAATTTCGGTCGAAATCCAGGAAATTTTGTATTTAAACCCATGAATTTCAACTGAAATGGGTCGAAATGGGTCCATATGTCGAAATATCACCGAAATTTCGGTTGAAATCCGGGAAATCGACATATATATTAGTTCTGATGCCCATGACCTCTCGAAATCGAAATTTCGATGAAATTTCGTCAAAATTTCGCAAAATTTAAATTCTTGGCTGAGATCAATAACAGTTGAGTTTGACTAATAGTTGAGTTTGGTACGGAATCATCACTTATCATAAATCCTCAATCATCGACAATTCATCAGATCTCTGAATTACTACTATGAGTGATAAGATAAACTAGTGGACGTGTTGGAAACTTAGTTAGGATGCATTACACTTCACCGCATGCCTACGGAGGCACCCCAACCCTAAAGTACTCTTCACGCCTTAAAATCATAGTGTGAGGTCACACTCAGACCAAGACCACAGACTATTCACTAGACTTGAGAAATGATACAGAATTGAAGACCAGATCAAAGATTCATCATTTTCAATACCAAGATCCATCAACCTTATTTTAAGTGATAAAAAGACAGTAACCTATATATATATATATCATTAACTAACATATGAAATGTATATATATGGAAAAATAATGGGGTGATCATGGGGCATACATACATAGCAGTTGAAAATCATTTACCATGCAAGTAGCTGTAAATTTCATCTATCAATGCCTTTCTGCTTGCTTTCTTTTGGACACACTAAATCACTTGTTATTTTACATATATATATATATTGGAATGTACGCAACAACCGTTAACGTCATTTTGTTCCTTGTATGCTTGACAGGCAAATCGCCTGCGTCGCAATAGTTGGCAGATGATCCCGAGTTTCCGCTGCTATACCAGATGGTACAGTTGTTATAGTTTTTGGTTCAATTTATGTATATTGCTTTTATTCCTCTTCTATCACTTTAGGGAGACATGTATACAATGTAATACTTCTTTTGTACATGTAAACTATATGGAAATTTATGCAATGAAAAGTTGATGGCACTTCTTGTTGACTCTGTAGTTGTTTATATTGATTGTGAATGTCATTGCAAAATGCGAAAAATTCTCCTTAATTTCATTGAACAAAAGCGATCAATTGAGAATCTAACGCTGCGAGTGACGTGTAAACACGTACCCAAATCTGAGGGCGTCACAATATGGATGCGATTCATATAAATATTTATGTAAATATGATTTGCATAATTTTCCAATGCATGAGATTGTGTGAATTTGATTCACATTTTTTGTACATGTAAATTGGATTTACATTTAATTCAGCGCTCATGAATATGATTCATAAGCTATAAGGATTATTTCCATAATTTCTCCAATATTGATAATGTGATTATCAAGTAAATTAAGTGATAAATAAAATGCAACAACATTGACTATATTTAATCAATGTGGGGGTGTGTATTGAACACACATGGCGCCATATGCTTGAGTCCTATTTATAATAAGATTTTCTATATTCTTGCACTATTTATTGATTAATCAATTAATCAATTAGCAACAAATACATTTCATATATGGAATCGGTTGGCCTTGTGTGATGACACATGACGCCACTACAAAGAGTCCTTGAGAAGAACTTTTTGTTGATTTGTTGCTTGATTTATTAATTAAATTATTTGGAGATTAAAAAACGAGATAATTGTATCGTTGAACAATAACTTAGTCATAAGCCCTTGATCAACAATCTAAGGGCTAATCTAAGGACTAACATTGCACACGCTTGCTTAAGAGTAAGACTCCTCAATAGGCGTGTACAATGTGTATAAAAAGGAGAGTAAGACTCTCTTTCATATACTTGAATTTTGTAGAGCAATAGTCCTTGGAATTTCATGCCCTTGATATATAGAAGAGTCTTGAAAGTCTCCATCTCTCAAACTCCTCCTTTTGTTGCCTAGACGATGTTCGGGTTCGTGGAAGCAACGCAACTCATCATCGTGCTTACGAGAAAGACAAGCGCAGATCGGACTTGATTCGGGAGGTCTCTTAATTTAGAGATTCACGCTTCAAGAGGTAACTCTGATTTGTTCTTTATATTCATTATGAATATCAAAAATTATTTTGGACATTATTTCCTTAAAATTTATAATTTCTGAATGCACAAATTGTTGTGTTACATTTTCTAGTTTATACGATGAACTTTTTTTTTGAAGCCCAGAAAAGGGGGATACACTCAATGGTGTTCACCCCAATATATTAAAAGGAAAGAAATTCAGGGATACAAAGAAGAAAGAAAAAAGAGCGACCCAGTGAAGGAGGCAAGAAACCTCCAATTCTGGGCGTAAAAAAAACAAAAGAAAAGGGAAAGCAAAACACTAAGCACCACTCCAGTCAGCCATCAAAGCCCTCGCGCGACAAAGCACATTCTCCAGATAAAAGCGTTGCGCAGAGAAGATGGCCTTGTTGTGACTAAGCCATATCGACCATAAACTTGCCACCGGTGTCAACAGCCACCTTCTAGCCATATGTCTATTCAAAAAGAGAGAATCACAGAAGGTCTCCATATCACAAGCTTGCATCCAAGCCACGAGGGGGTTCTCCCAAAGCCCCCGGACCATAGGGCAAAGAAAGAGAATATGGTCCAGGGATTCCACATTTGAATCACACAGCACGCAAATATTGGAAACCGAGGGCATCAATCTTGAACAACGATCACGCGTCATAAGCCTCTTTCTGCGGGCGAGCCATAAGAAGAAGACACAATGCGCAAGGGCAGGCCCAAGGTCCAGAAGAAACCACAGTCTCTCACCAGGGAATCCGAACTATCGGGCAGGGTATCAAGCAAAGAAGCATAGGCCTTCCGAGTCGAGAAGTCACCATCCCTCCAAATCCAGTGATCCAAGCCCACAGAAGGCGAATCCACATGAGCAAGGACGTCCATCAGAGCAAGAAAATCCAAGAACCTCTGATCCGAGAAGTTCCCCAGAAAGCGAGGAGACCAACACGCATCCACCCAGCAGCAAGCGACGGAGGCATCCTTATTCTCCGCCAGAGCAAAGAGACGAGGGAACCGGACAGAAAGAGATTTCCCCCCAACCAGTTGTCATGCCAAAAGGAGAAGGCACGGCCGTCCCCCAGGACAGACTTGCTAAATATGATGTGTTTTGGCAAAAGGTATTTTTATTATGTGTTTTCGTGAACTTGCATTGTTTTGGCAAAAGGTTTGCTAAATATTATGTGTTTCCGTGATGCGTAGTAAATAATTTTTTTATTTACTCCCTCCAACGCCATGGCTTCATATTCTTCTTCTGGATCATGAAACATATCGTAAGCATACATAACAAGAAGTACATGAATATGTGCACTATATAAAGCCCTTAGTCTCGAGAATGTATGCATTGTCATCTCCAGTAATAACCACATCATCAACATATAAAAAAGGTCTAAGCCTTTTCCCACTATGAGTAGGGTCGGCTACATGGATTCTTACTCAAATCCATGTTGAAAGATTCGACTATTTTTTACGCTGGATGTCGACTAACTAACGCAACTCATGCAAGAGGGGGATTTGAACCATGGTCTTTTGGGTGGTAGACACATTGCACTACTATTAGTCCATTTAAGTGGGTACACCATCAACATATATGACATGAATTACAGTGCTTGAGACACGTTTATGAATGAACAAGAAGTATTCAAACGCAGTCTTGAGAAAACCAAAGGAGTTGGTCTATGAGGTGAGTTTGTCAAACCAGGCTCGTGGACTCTACTTTAGGCCATTGATAACCTTGTGCAGATAGAATGCTACTCCCCTCAACGATGTAGCCCAGTGGTTGTGCAGTATAGAATTCCGCCTCAAGATTAAGGAAGGCATTCTTGACATCTAACTGAAAGATCGGTCAGCTCTTATTGGCAAAACTAGAGATAATCATACGGATAGATCTCATCCTGGCCACTAAAGAGAAAGTCTCAAGATAATACACATGATAAATCTGGGTACAACCGAGTCTCAAAATAATATATGCCATAAATATGGGTGAAGCCCACTAATCTGGGCTTTAATCTATCTACTGACTCATATGGAGCATGTTTGGCCATGTACATCCATTTGCCAGCGAAGAGCAGCACTTATAGGATGGCACAAGATCCGAAGCGCCCCTTGAACAGAGCATCCATTCCCCATATTCCATAGCTAACATAAACAGATTCAAAAAAAAAAAAGAAACTAACCAGTTCAAAAAATGTGATATCTACGGAAATACAATATCAACGCCCAATTAAGTCATAACACATGTAGCCCTTCTGGGTTTTGAAATGCCTCGTAAATGCATACTCGATTGCACGTACAGATAACTTATCTCTGGTAAGAAGATTATGGACAAAGGTAGTACAACTAAAAATCCATAAAGATAACTTAAAAAGGTTACTGACCAAAAAGGAGTAGGAGAACGAGATTCCCCCATCAATAATAGACGGAAGTACTCAATTACTCATGTATATTGCAGTAACAATGGCATCTCCTCCAAAGATTTGCGGACTTTCATCTAAGGTATTAGAATGGTGTCTGGACTGAAGATCAATCACAATAACTCGGCTTTTGTGCCATTTGGAATGAGCCAAAATAAGGTGGTGGCTTGCATAGCCTCACTTCGGACTCGACGGGGAGCACCAGAGATCACGTAGTTGGGATTGCATTTGATTAGTGTAGGTTGAAGCAAAGCGATTGATTACATATTGTAGAAAGGATAGAGGGGAAGTAGGTGGGGTGGTCGACGTCTTGCATGTCAAGGGGTGGTCATCTAGTGCTACTTGATGCAGCGTGATCTCAAATTATAGGGCCGAAATTTTTAATTAATTTAGTGGTCAATTTTATTTACGTTTATTTAAATTATCGTATCTCTAATTAAATAATTGAGATCGCATGTGATCTCCGACGTTTATTCGTAGATTTAATTTTAAATTTGGTCAGTTAATTAGTTAGAGTCCAATTAGGATAATTAGGGGTCAAATTAAATTAGTTTTCTATTTTTGTAATGCCATCCCTCATATATAAAGGGATGAGGGTCCAGTATTTTTATTCAGTCAAGTATTAATGAAAAACTGAGATTTTATCTCCCTCTCTATTTTCTCTCCTCTCTCAACGTGCGCCGAACTCCGATTCCTTCTGCCGCCCCCCCAATCCCCTTTTTCACGTGCGCCGCACCAGCCCTACCCTCGCAATGCCGCCTCCCCTGCCCGCGTTATACGCGTGAGACTATCTGGCAAGCCCTAACTAAGGGTCCGATGACTACGGCCTACGGGATTTACATCCCTCGACATGTGGGATTGGAAATCCCTGGGGAAATTTTACGAGGAAACCCCCTCTTGCTCCATATTTTATTCAGAAGGACATTTCAAGAAGCCCCCTTCCAAAATGCCCTTAAACGAAGGGGTACGAAAATTGCAAGAACGCCCTCCAATTGGAAAGAACTACAAACGTAATGTTGAAGAAGATCTAATTGCCGGCTACAATTTCAAAGATGAATTCTCCGACAACGCATCTTCATCAAGCAATTCGTCGGGAGACGAATTTTTAAAAGCGGAGGAGAGTTGATGCAGCGTAGGGCTCAAGTATGGGGCCGAATTATTAAATAAATTTAGTGATTAATTTTATTTACGTTTTTAAGTTGTCGCATTTTTATTTAAATAAAGATATCGCGTGTGATCTCAATTACTCTTAATTTGAATTTCAAATTAGGTAGTTAGTCGGTTAATTAGTTAGAGTTAATTTAAGATAATTAGTTATTTTCCTATTTTTGTAATCTCATCCCTCTTATATAAAGGGATGAGGGTCCATTGTGTTCAACAGTTCAGTTTGATTAAAAGTTAGAGATTTTATCTCTATCCCTCTCTCTCCCTTCTCCCTCCGCGGTCTTCGTGATCTTCTCCCTCAACCTCTCGTATTCCCGACGAGTTCTTCTCCTCAACCCCTCCCTTTTCTTCTACCAAATATTTTCCACCGTCAAATTCATTTTCCCGCGACGCGCCGAATTCCAATCCGCATCAATTGGTATCAGAGCATGGCCCACAGATCGTCCTCACGATCTGACGATCCGTCCAGGCGCTCGCACCGGCATGCATCAAGGGATCATCGTTCATCCGAGCAAACACGACGAGCCAACTCCACCATCGTCGCCTACAACAAGGAGACGGAGCACATGCTACGTGATTTGCAAACCAACTTCCAGTCCATGTTTCGAGATCTAATGGCTAACTTTGAGGCCTTCCGCGACGCCCAATCAAAGCCTCCACCCGTCGAAGCCGCTGCCGCGAGTTTTGACGAAGAACGTCTCATTGTGGACAACGATTCACCCGTTGTCCAAGAGATTTCAGATCTGATGCCGCTAACGGAGTTGGTCCCATCACCCCCTCCGGCCGCCCAGGCACCGCCCAAACCATCCCAGGTAAACCCCCTACCCTCCTCGCCCGGCCGTTCCCCCCAAACACCACCTCCGACCCTCCTCGGATCCTCTGAGACGGCCACTACAGCCCTCGACCCCCCTGCGGCACCCCCAGCCCCGCCCTTTCTCGCGCATCACCACCCTTCCCTTTTTCCCGACCCATCTATTCCCAGCCGCCCGCCCCCTTCCACGCAACTCCCACCCGCACCTCTTCTCCCCCGCCCTCGCAAGCCGCCGCTTCTCCACTCCCCAGCCCTCCTTCTCGGCCAACCATAACCGCGCCGTCCCAGCCACGCGCCCACCCCAGTTCCAACCCCCACCCTCACCTTCTCTACCCCGATCCCAACTCCCATCGCCACCCTGCTCACCGCCTCCCCTCTTCCCCGCTATTCTCCCCCCCCCCCGTAACCCTACTTCTCTGCCGCCGCCTCCTCTTTCCCTCCCCCACCCGCGCACCAACCTCTTTCCCCAGCCCCGCTCCTATCTCCCGCACGCCGCCTTCCCTGCCATCCCGCCTGCGCCTCCTCCTTACCCTCCTTATCCTTGCCATCCACCTTCCCCTCCGCCCCTCATGGTCCACCGGCTCCCCAGCATCCCGATCTTTTCCCCAGCACCCTGCGCCCTCCCACGCGACCCTCGCCTCCCTACGACTGCACCACCTTGCGCGGCTGCCGCCCCTGCTCGAACGCCAGAACCGCACCAGTTCCGTACGCCATCAAGAAGCCGCCGCCCCAGTCCTCTCCATATATGCGAAGAAACCGGGTATACCCTAACAGGGAACCCGCTAATTACGGGACTTGCTTCCCATGCCATGTGGGAGTGGCGTGTAAGTGGGACAATTTGCAGACAGAAACCCCCTGAACCCCTTATTTGCAGAAACGCCAAAGGAAATAGGAAAGTAAAGAAGAATGAGGGGGTGCGAAAATTGCGCCCAAGCCCCTGGCGGCGAAAATATTCAAGGAAAAAGGCTGCAAATCAGAAATTTTGGGATCTTCCTTATCCAAGTAGGACTAGGGCCTTGGGTTTTCCCTATTTAAGTACCCCATGGTTTCATTCCTTGGACACATCTCCTCTTCTCCTCTCCTTGTGCCATTGCTTCGCTATGGATGCTCCGAAGTCCATGTTCTTCATGCCTCATCAATTCTTCGACCATCACAAGGGGACGACAACAATCAGGGAGACGCCGCCGTTCGCGCCACACATGTTCTTCAACCACGAAGGCCGTGTCATCCACGTCCGCATATGGACTCCGTTGTTCGCTCCACACCAATTCTTCCAGACGATGATTGCGCACGCCGATTCTATATCCAAGCCTGCAGATCCAGCAATTCGTCGGGAGACGAATTTTTAAAGCGGAGGAGAGTTGATGCAGCGTGATCTCAAATTATAGGGCCGAAATTTTTAATTATTTTGTGGTCAATTTTATTTACGTTTATTTAAATTGTCTATCTCTAATTAAATAATTGAGATCGCCTGTGATCTCCAACGTTTATTCGTAGATTTAATTTTAAATTTGGTCAGTTAATTAGTTAGAGTCCAATTAGGATAATTAGGGGTCAAATTAAATTAGTTTTCTATTTTTGTAATGCCATCCCTCCTATATAAAGGGATGAGGGTCCAGTATTTTTATTCAGTTAAGTATTAATGAAAAACTGAGATTTTATCTCCCTCTCTATTTTCTCTCCTCTCTCAATGAGGTCACACTAGATCTTTTGATGCAAGTAGGGGTGGTGTGTAGTCGAAATTATGGACAGGTGTTTATTCGGTTCTTCCTACAGGTTCTCCTCTTTTTGAAGCCGGTTGTGGGTAATGGCAATAGATTCTGATGTTGGATGGATGACTTGACCGGTCATGGGACTTTGGAAAGTGATTCTCGTGACTACTTGCTTTAGCATCTGATAAGAAATATTCGATTCGTGAGTAATGGGGCCTTGTTTTAAAAAGTGTACCTCGAGCGGTGAGGCAAGCCTCAAGGTATTTTTGACAAAAAAAACCTTGAAGAGGCTTAAGCATCGCCCAGATCCTGTGAGGCGTAAGCCTCGAGGTATTTTTTAGGCAGTTACCTCAACCACTTTAATGAATTATATGATGTTTTGAGTTTTCTTAAGATTGCAATAATCCTACATAAAGAGCTTCTCATCCTTGTGATATAATAAAGGTCCCAAGTCAAGCATTCACTATTTTTACTATTATGTAGTAGAAAAAGATGTGTGGATAGCTCGAATAACTCGGTATAAGTTTTGAAGTAAATTAAATACTCAATTCACATAGTTATATTAAATTTGATATTAATCTAGGATACATGTACTATTTATCTAAAATGTAAGAAATCAATATAAGAATATTCTTATTTCCTACGTTAACAACGAAGTAAGATAAGTAAACACCATCCTTAGAATATTAGATAGAATCATATGGCCTTATAACTGCTTTTAGACTATTTATGAGCATGATATTCTTTGATCTTATTTCATATATTAATTCTTAGTATAAGTATGGCCACGATTAAGAAGTATCTCATCAGTAGATAACTACAAAGAAAACTCGATGTGGAATATAAAGTAACCAACAAAGTTAGGAGTCATTATATGTCATATTAGATCCTAAATGTATGGATACGATGCTTAGAATGTTATACATAGGTATTTAATATGTCATTTAAAAAGTTATATATAATTCTTTAAAGTGTCATTTAGAATGGTATGAAAGTTTTCTCATAGTCTAGTCATATTTCGATTATATTAAAATAGTATATGTTAATTATAGATTATTTAATATATTTCCCTTAAATTGAAGCTTACACCTCCACCACCTCGAGGCTTACGCCTCCCCTCAATGATGGGGAAACGGCATCATCCCGCGTTGCATTTTTTCTAAACATTGACTGGGATGTCGATGGATAGTTCCATCACTTTCATATGGACAAATCAACACATTGATGATCTTTTTTTGGTGATGGAGAATTTAGCATAGATCGATGGGCCTTCAAAGGGTCGTACCATTAAGTTTGGGCAAATGGACACTTTTTGTTGACATAATGGGATGAACCTCCTATAGAAACCTATCCAAGGGACTTGAACCCCGATCTTCCTTGTGGTTCCATAGACACCCAGCACTACCAACAGGCCATTCACCCTGTTGTAGAACAAATCTTCATCACGGGCATCCCTCCTAGGATTCCAAGCCTGGTCTTTAAGGTGGTAGACACACTATACTACCACTAGACCATTGAGGGGGTTCGCAAATGGACACTTACGATTAGGAATGCGTACAAGGCCTTTGATGATGATACAGTGTTCGACCTAGGGATTGTGTCAACAAAGTACATGCAGATTTGGAGGTAAGAAGTGTCATTGAGGGTCGAGATCTACATTTGGATGTTGAAGCGAGACCATCTGTTAACCGATTATAATAGAGCACATTTTTTCTAGGCATGGATGGGGCATGTTAGCAGTGCTCTACTGTAGCGGAAGACATCAATCATATGTTATTTGGGTGAGAGGTCTCAAGGGACACCCGAGCATGACGGTATGTACGATGGACTTCTTGAATCCAACTGACCAGTTGGGGTACAGTTTTGGACCTAACATGATTTCGATCGCGATTATTTTCTGGGCCCTTTGGTAGGTGAGGAATGGAGTTATATTCCAAGGTGAGAGAATGTATGGGGAGAATATGATGGAACAAGCCAAATGCTTCTAGAAGGCATGGTCTTTGTAAACATATAATGAATATATATAAGTTTTGTGTTCGCGTTGGCTGCGGATCAGGAGGCTAGGGTGGTTGATTGATGGTCGGATGGCATGTGGATGCCTCTCTTTAGATCCACCTTCTCTGACTGCCGGTTGGAGGAGTTTATTAGCATGTTGGAATCGATGCAAGGCATTTCGGGCCCATCACAGGGCCGGGACCATTGGACCTGGCGCAAGGGGAGTTTCTCAGTGAGAAATGTGTACGCTACTATATGTCGACCGCCACCTTCCCTTTCGTCGGAGATGGCGAGGGACTGCGGTTACTTTTGGAGACTTGGGATTCCAGAGAAGATTGGCTTCTTCATGTGACTGTTTTGGAGAGAGCGACTCATAACGCGGGAAAGATGCTCAAGGCATCTGGGATCAGTGTCTGACAGATGCCTCCTCTGTGACTTGGAGATAGAGACCGCGGGACACCTCTTCTTCAAATGTAACGTTACGAGACCAATTTGGAACAATGCTGGCTTGGAGTGGGTAAATGCGGATAGCGTTACTTCCTTATGCGGGTGTCTAGTGGCGGTTAAGGGTCGTTCACGTAGGGAGCTGCTCCTCCCAATTGCGGTGGTATGGGTGATTTGGCTGGCCAGGAATGCGTGGATTTTTCAACAGGCAAAGATTTTATAAGGAAAATGTCTTCTGTCAGGTGGCCTGGGTTCTGGACTCTTGGTTATAGGCGGGGTTTTCTCTTTTGCTACTCGTGTAACTTCTGAGTGCTTTTTCATCCTTGTTTTTTTACTTTTTAATAATAAAACACTGGGGTGAGCACCTATGAGTGTCTCCCCCTTCTTTGGCCTCAAAAAAAGTTTTGTGTAGGTGTCACGTCTCACTCTTTTTTCCTTTCAAAAAATGCAGCACCTTTACAACAATAGAGGCTACTAGTCAGACTTCCCTTCCAAACCAAAGATGAACTCACACAATCTAGGCACCTCGTACAAAATAAGTTTTTAAAGAAGCCTTCTCGCACTTTAAGTAGGGTCGGTTACATGGATTCTTACTTAAAGCCATGTTGAAAGGTCTGGCCATATTTTACGATGATTGTCGGCTACCTGATGCAACCCCCAAAAGGAGGTATTTGAACCCAGGTCTTTTGGTTGTAGGCACACTACAATACCACAAACCATTGAAGTGTCGTACAAAATAAGTTCAAGAAATAAAACCATGTAACCTCAAGGTAATATGCAACGCAATATTTGCAATATAAGGTAAAGTCAAAATCATCGTAAGGATAATTGTTGCTTACAATCAATAAAGTCTCCAATGAACTATAAATGCACAGAGCACTTCTTTCTCACAAAGAATGGAGTTAGATACAATGAAAACTCTTTTTTTAACATGAGAAGAATGAGAGTAAGAGAATGCATCAGTGTTGCAGAAGACAGTATTCGGTATTCAGTCGGAGGTTCACTGAATAGAGAATAATCGGTATTCGCATGACTATTCGAAATTATTCGATTTTGTATTTTTTAATATAAAAATTACTTATAATACGTATATTCTTGGAATGTACGAGGGTTGGGGAAAGGGGACAAAAGGAGAACCATGGGGATAAGGTTCACGGAGTGGGGGTGTGACGTCGTCATGTTGCAAGAAACAAAACTTCAGGATGTGGATGACGTTCTCTGGAGGTCGTTTGGTGCGGGGGGCTTGGATGAGGTTAGGACTCTTGGTGTTGTGGGGTCGGCGGGCGGTCTGCTCATCGCCTGGAGATCTACGGCTTTCGCGTTCGATTCGGTCTTCAGAGGGAGGCATGCTATAGCTGTTCTTTTGGTACGTACAGATTCTTCTCTGCCGATTGCTTTCTCTTGTATCTACGGGACCTGCTGCAATATTAAGAGAAAGGAGCTTTGGGAGGATTTGCGTTAGGCAGGTCAGCGTTTCGTGGGGATCCCGTGGTTGGTTGGGGGTGATTTCAATGTTACCATTCGCTCGTCGGATAGGTCGCGATCCAAGGGTGGTCAGGACCCTAGCTCGTCGGATTTTGCGAAGCTCGTGGACTCTTTGGTTCTCGAGAACTTGGGAGCGGGGGATATCACAAACACTTGGAGAAATTCGAACTCCCGATCTTGTATTGACAGATTCTTGGCGTCTTTGGAGCTTTTGGATGGTTTCCCTCTTTCTTTTGTGTCCTCCAGGCCTAGGAGCATGTCTGACCACAATGCTATAATGTGGGATTCTGGTGGTGCATCTGTGTCGAGGGGTTTCTTCAGGTACGAGAGATGCTGGATGCTGGAAGATAACTTCAGGGATCTTGTTGCTGATCAGTGGTCCCAAGTGCAGTTGGGGGGCTCGGCGGTGTCAAGGTTTGCTCTCAAACTCGACTCTTTGCGCAAGAGGCTGGCTATCTTTGAGAAGGAGTCGAGGGCGGCGAGATTTGCAGCTAGGAAAGAGGCGGAGGGGGTGGTCAGCACGCTTGATGCGTTGGAGGGGGTTAGGGAGCTTCAACCCGAGGAGTAGATGGCGCGATCGGTCGCTCAGAAGAAGATCACTAAAGAGGATTTGAAGCGGGTCACGGAATGGCGTCAGAGATCGAGGGTGTCTTGCCTAAAGGAGGGGGATGCCAACACGGCGTACTTCCATCGTGTTGCTAGTGGGAGGCGGCGGTCTAACTCCCTTCGCTCGATCGCGATTAATGGTATGCGCGTGGAGGGAGACGAGGCCATGGGGCGGGCAATAGTGGCTCATTTCAAGGAGTTCTCGGAGAGGCGTGTCCCGAGGGTTTGGAGGTGGGCGGGGATAGGGGCTCCACCGCTCTCGCCATCGTTGTGTGAGGATCTGACGAGGGCGGTTTCCAGTGTTGCAATAGTCGGCCGACTATACCGAATAGTTGCTCCGACTATGCAGTGCGGGGGGTCCCCGACTGAACAGAGCTCCAGTCGGTCAATAGTCGGTCCGACCGAATAGTCGGCCGACTATTAGGCCGACTGGCCCGACTATTAGGCCGACTGGAGTTTGACTTTTGATATTTTTATTTTTTATTTTCAATTTTCAGTTTTTATGGATTACATTTTACCACCGTATCGCAACAAATGTCAAATTCTATATATCTATTATATTGATTGGTACTTTTATCTTAGATTCATGTTAACTAATGATCATATATGTATAAAAATATAAGAATATATGTATTATAAATAATTTTTATATTAAAAAATACAAAACCGAATAATTCCGAATAGTCGCCCGAATACTGATTATTCTCTATTCAGTGACCCCTCCGACTGAATACCGAATATCGTCTTCTGCAACACTGGCGGTTTCGATGGAGGAGGTAAAGGCGGCCGTGTGGGATCTAAACGCGGATGGATCTCCGGGACCTGACGGCTTTTCGGTGGCCTTCTACAAGGATTTCTGGGATTTGGTGGGCAAGGAGGTACTAGAGGTTATCACCGAGTTTTGTGATGGCAATGCAGGGATTGATCGGATTAATAGGGCTCTCATTGTGCTGCTTCTGAAGTGCCCCTCGGCCGAGCGCATTGATGATTTCCGTCCCATTGCAATATCGAATGCTCTATATTTGATCGCGGCAAAGGTGTTTGCTCTTAGGCTTGCCCGGGTGCTTGACTCCATTATCTCGCCTATGCAGGCGGCTTTTGTTCGTGGAAGGCAGATTGCGGGTTGTATCACTCTGGCCTCAGAGATGGTTGCGAAGTGGGCGAAGGAAGGGAGACGTGGTGTGCTGTGGAAGGTTGACTTCGCGAAGGCGTATGACTGCCTTGATTGGAGTTTCATCTAGTCGGTTCTGCGGAGGAGGGGCTTCCCGGAGGTCTGGATTTCTTGGATGCGTCGGTGCGTCACTACGGCCTCGTTCTCGGTCATGGTTAATGGGCGCCTTGAGGGGGGGCTCTTTCCAGCCTAGGAGGGGGGTCCGGCAGGGCTGCCCTCTTGCTCATCTTCTTTTTGTCATGGTGGCGGATGTCCTTGCTCGGATGGCTTGTCGGGTAGTCGATTATGGCCTCTCGGCGGGGTTCTCTTATGACGGATTGGTGGTCCCTTTACTTCAGTATGCAGATGACACCGTCTTCTTCATTGAAGGGGGACTTGCGGAGGCGGCCATGTCTGCGACGCTAGAGGTGTTCAGTGAGATGTCGGTCTTTTCAAAAATGTCGCCAAATCGAAGGTGGAGCCGTTTGGGCATACTGCGGAGGAAGTGGGCGAGTGCGGTTCGATTTTGGGTTCGCAGCCTTGCGCCCTGCCTATTGATTATTTGGGGATGCCGCTGGTCTCGGGAAGGGCTAGATTACGAGATTGGTCGAAGGTGGTGGAGAAGGTTGAGAAGAGGCTGGCCGGTTGGAGGACTGCCTTGCTTTCAAAGGGGGGACGCCTCGTCCTCCTCAAGGCGGTGCTCTCGTCTATCCTGGTTTTTTTCCTATCTAACAGGCGGTTACCGGTGGGGATCCGCTGTCGTCTCGAGAAGCTCGTGCAGAGGTTTTTGTGGGGGAAAATGGAGAGTCATCGGGGGGATGCACTTGGTAGGTTGGGAGAAGGTGACGAGGCGGAAGAGCGACGGGGGTCTGGGCATCCAGAGGCTGGACCATGTTAATGAGGCCCTCCTCCTCAAGTGGGCCAGCAGGTTGTGGGGTCTTGGAGAAGATTTTTGTACTGAGGTCTTGCGGAAGATTCATTGTGTTAACGGGGGGCTTCCGTTAGCGGCTGCTCGGATGGGGCCTCGTACGCCTTTCTGGAGAGGGGTGCTTGAAGTTTTCTCTAAGTTTCCGTCCCTCTTTGCTCCGGTTCTTGGTGATGGTCGCACTTTCAGATTCTGGACGGATGTTTGGACGGGGGAGAATGCTCTTTGTACTCGGTTCCCTCGGTTGTTCGCTTTGGCGGTTGATGGAAATGCTTGCATCGCCTCCTACTGGTCGGGGGGTGGGTGGTTCCCTCTCTTCCGTGGTAATTTCTCGGAGCAAAGGCTCCAGGATTATCTCGATCTTCTGGATACCATCAAGGGGGCCGGTCATCCTTCGGGTAGGAGGGATCACTGGTCCTGGAGGGGGGGCATCTTCTCGGCCAGGAAGGCGTATGGGGCGGTTTGTACTTCCCCTTCGTCGGGGCTGGAGGTGGTGGTACGGGATTGCGGTTTTTTTGGGGGATTGAGTCTACCTGAAACGGTGGGCCTTCTTCCTTTGGTTGTTTCGTAGGCAGAGATTGATGACGAGGGACCGATGCGCGAGAGTGCTTGGCAGTATCTCCGATATATGTATTTTATGCAATAGTGTCGTGGAATCTTTGGAGCATCTCTTCTTCGCGTGTCCGACGGTGATGGGGTTTGGGAGGAGATGATTGAAGCTTGGGTGTGCTCCACGGATCTGGTCTCCTTCTTTGACTCTTTGGTGGCAAACAAGAGCAGGGAGCGGAGAGAGCTGTTACGGCCCTTGGCGAGATTATGGGCAATTTGGTTGGCCAGAAATGAAGATATCTTTGCGGGGCAGCATTTTTACAAGGAAAACGTGCTTTTACACTGTACACGTTTAGTTAATGACTGGGTGTTGCTTTAGTTTCCTGGTTGGTATCGCGGTTGATACCTTGTAAACTTCTTTTTTTCTTTGTTTTTCTAATAAAGCTGGGGCGAACACCACTGAGGCCCTGTTCGTTTGGGGTATAAGGAGGAATGGAATAAGGGGAATAAGCCCCAACACGCTTCCCCGTGGTACGACTATTCCCCATTATTTCATCTTATTTCACTCTTATTCCTATCTTTATCCCACCTTACCTACCTTTATTTCACCTTATTCTCCTTATTCTTATCCTCCAGTCGAACGGAGAATAGACCCTTATTCCCCTTATTCCCCATCCTTATTCCTGCTTATTCTCCTACCGGACGGGCCCTGAGTGTATCCCCCTCTTTTCTGGGCTTCAAAAAAAACATATATTCTTATATTTTTATACATATATGGTCATTAGTTAACACAAATCCAAGATAAAAATACCGATCAATATAAATGATATATAGAATTTGACATTTGTTGTGATACCGTGGTAAATATAACACATAAAAACTTAAAATTGAAAATAAAAAAATCAAAAAAATCAAAAGTCAAACTCCAGTCGGCCTAATAGTCGGGCCAGTCGGCCGACTATTCGGTCGGGCCGACTATTGACCGACTGGAGGTCTGTTCAGTCGGGACCCCCCCTGCACCGCATAGTCGGACCGACTATTCAACACTGGAATGCATGATTGTTTAAAAAGTGACATAAAAATAAGCTTTATGCTCCACTTTTATAAGGTTTAAAGGTTGTCATGTCTCTTCATGTCTCATCACTAAATGGTTAACTTGGCCCAAAAATTAATTTTTTTTGAAAGAAAAGGACCTCCACCATATATGTGTGTGCCCAAAAACTTCACCATTTATCATCTCATAAAAATTACAAGCCCCCAATTAGGCAAAAAGAAAACAACAAATTAAAAACCCCAACTCTAGCCAATGCACTAGCGTGCACCACCTCGTTTTCCGCATACACTCGATCTTCCCAAAAAAATCACACCATTTCCGGCAATCCAAATTGCCTAGATCAGCATTAAATATCCAGATCGTTCCTTCTCTGTGCCATTCCATCTCTCCCCAATGGATTCCCAGAAACCCAAGACAGAATCAGTATGAACTGGGTGGTCCCCATGCAGTTTCCTAGCCTCCAAAGAGCATCTACAGTTGAAGAACAGATGATCTGCAATCTCCGCTTCCTCCTAGAATCACTAGGAAGTTGGGTCTACATTCAGATGAATTGCGCACCGTTCCCCAGTCAAGAGTCTGCCCCTCCTAAAAATCCACAAGAAGACCTTCACTCGAGTTGGAACCTTCCACTTCCATATTATCTTGCAGTCAACCTCGCACACCCTCCAGGGTCAAAGATCGTAGGGCCCTTCAGAGCGTTGTAAGCTTTCCCGACTGAGAAAATGCCATCACTCCAGCACCAACAGTCTCGGCCATCAGTAGGCCCAGCCACATCATCAAGCACCTCCCAATAACAACTCCTTCAAACGTTGATCCGATAGCTCATACCTAAAATGTGGAAAGAATAAGTGTCTGTCCCAAACCACAGCCACTGAAGTCTCTTTGTTAGTGGCTAGGCCATCAACCATGGGAACCAAGATAACAAAAAGTGGTAGTCGGTATTCAGTCTGTTGGTCATTGATTACTCAATAAACAGTATGTGAGAGTTTAAACAGAAATTAAATAGGTTATGCGGCTTTGCGTTTATTAAATTGCCCATGTATCTGAAGAGTACCCACTTAATGGTCTAGTGGTAGTACAGTGTGTCTACCACACAAAAGACTAGGGTTCAAATCCCACTCTTACAGGGGTTGCGTTAGGTAGTCGACGGGCAGCGTAAAAAATAGTCGAATCTTTCAACATGGATTTGAGCAAGAATCCATGTAGCCGACCCTACTTATAGTAGGAGAAGGCTTAGTACATTATATCCTTGTATCTGAAGGGTAGCCAAAGAGATGCTAGACGAGTCAAAGGGAGGAGCTCCATGCCAAAAGGAGGCCTGGTGGTAGAGTGAAGGGGTGCAAGAGAAGCTCAAAATTAAAAGAGCATACTTAAAAGTTATGTCTAAAGATAGAACAGAGGAAGCTGTCACAACTACAAAATAGCGAAGAAGGAAGCAAAGAAGGTTATAAGCGAATCTAAGTCAAAACTCAAAAGCTTATGAAGTTTTATACAAAAATCTAGACTCTAAGGAGGGCCAGAAGGATATATTCAGGTTGGCCAAAGCAAGAGAAAGAAAGATCAAAGATTTTTCTCAAGTGAGATGCATTAAGGACAAGGAATGTCACGTATTTGTTACTCAGAAGGATATAGAGACTAGATGGAAACGGTATTTCCATAAGCTTTTCACTGGGGAAGGAAATAGAGAGATCACTTTGGGTGATCTAGCTAGTAGTGAAATTTGCTTGAATCGTGCAAGTTATAGACGAAAGAAAGGACGTAGAGGAGCCTTTGAAGGTTATGAGACATGAGAAAGGTGTAGGACCGGATGACATTCCTATGGAAGTATGGAGAGTTTTAGGTGAGCGTGGTTTGACTTGGCTTACAAATTTATTTAATGTTATTTGGCGAAGCAAGAAAATGCCTGAAGATTGGAGGAGAAGTATCGTGGTACCTCTTTATACGAACAAGTGGGACATTCAAAATTGTTCAAATTACAAAGATATCAGCTAATGAGTCACCTTATGAAGATTTGGGAACGTGTAATCGAAAAAAGGTTGAGGCAAGTTTCCAAAGTGAAAGAAACTGATTCGGACTCATACTAGGTCACTCAACCATTGAAGTCATCCATTTGCTGAGGAGAACAATGGAGATTTATAAAGCTAAAAGGAAAAAATCTCCATATGATTTTTATTGATTTGAAGAAGACTTATGATTCTATCCCACATGAGATATTGTGAAGAGTTTTGGAGAAGAAATAAGTGCATGCCCTATACATTAACATCATAAAGGATATGTATGATAGGGCTTTATCTTGTGTAAGGATCTAGCCTGGGTAGACTTACTATTTTGACATCAACATTGGTTTACATCAAGGTTCAACTTTGAGTCCATTTCTTTTTACTTATGGACGAGTTGACAAGTCACATGCAGGATTAGATACATTAGTGTATGTTATTTGTTGATGATATTGTGTTGAATGATGAGACCAGAAATGGAGTAAATGAGAAGCTTGAGGTATGGAGACATGCATTAAAGTTTAAAGAATTTCGTATAAGTAGGGCAAAGATTGAATATATAGAGTGCACTTTTGATGGAAGCAATGATGACGGAATCAAGGTGAAGATTGATGACAAATAACATTCAGAAGAGATATTCTTTTAGATACATGGGATCTATTTTGCAACATGATGGGGAAATTGATGGAGACGTTACTAAAAGAATAAATGCAGGTTAGCTAAAGTGGAGAGGAGCCTCTGTTGTCTCTATGATAAGAAAATTCCTTTGAAAATCAAAGGAAAGTTCTACAAAACAGTTATGAGACATGTTATGCTCTATGGATCTGAATGTTGGCATGTGAACCATAGACATGAGCAGAGAATGGTAGTAACAGAAATGAAAATGCTAAGGTGGATGTGTGGACATACACATAAAGATCGGATTCGGAATGATGCAATCAAAATGAAAGTTGGTGCAACTCTGATCCAGGAAAAAATGTGAGAAAACCGCTTGAGGTGGTTTGGTTATTTGCAGAGGAGGTCAGTTGATGCACCGGTTAGGAGATGTGAGTTTTGGGATGTTGAGTCGATTAAGTGAGGGTGAGGAAGGCCCAAGAAGTGTTGGAATGAGACTATACGAAGGGATCTTAGTTTTTTGGATCTAAGCCCGAGAATGACTCCAAGATAGATCTGAATGGAGGCAAAGAATCCATGTAGCCAACCCTACTTAATGTGGGAAAAGGCTTTGTTGTTGTTGTAATAAAAAATTACTACATATGTATAATTAATAAAAAAAAGTATAAATAAATTAAAAATATAATCACAGATTCACAATATAGATCAAATTGCCAAATTCAAGGAATTTCTCATCCAAATGTCAAAATAGATAGAAAAAACAATTAGAATCCATAACCAAATGTCAAAATAGACAACATAAGCAATTATAATTCCTAGCATGAATCTAAAAAAGTCATGAATAACACAAAAATCTGCAATTGAACAGTTTAAATGGTCGTCTAATGGCGTTTATGCGGCCCACCGGCTTATGAGCCTAACTTTGACTAGTCGGTGTGGTCGAGGATCGTGTACGTTCAAACGGCTATTTAAACCATTTTTTGCATCCTTGGGGGGAACCGCGCTCCCAGAATCCCACCCTCGGACCAATCATCGGTCCAAAACTTGAAACTATTCTCGTTCCCAAACACAGGTCACAAAAATGAACGAAACTCCTGCGCCACGCCACAAATACCTCTCCAAAAATAGGACGGCGTCAAACCGAGCTCCTCGACGTAGGGGAGGGAGCTACCAGACTCATAGATCTTGCGGACAATATTGTAAACCGGACTGTCACAATCACCCCATATATTTATAATCCACTTGTTGAGAAGCGCCTTGTTCATTTCGTCCAGGTTGCATACTCCAAGGCCCCAATCACCCTTTGAGCATGTGTCGTCTTCCAATCAACCAACATGAAATCGTTAGTCCGCCAAGAGGAAGACTAAAAAAATCTACTCATGATGCCCTCGAGTCCCATCCTCACATTGATCAGGACTAACCTGGATGAAAGGAAAAAGGTAGGAATCACAGATAGCACTGACCTCAACAACACCAGTCTGCCACCTCTAGATAAGTTGACTGACTTCCAACATGCTAATCTCTGCTCTAACTTCTCAATCACTAGTGGCCAATTCCCCATATGCATCCTCCCTGCCACCAAAGTGACCAATGGAACACCCCGGTAACGCATGGGTATATGGCCCCAGGGTGATCTCAACCAAACTGCACATCCCGCAATCTCCTCCTCATCCAAGCCAAAAGGGACAAACTCGAAGTTCTCCCTGTTTAGTCTCAACTCCGAAACCATCCTGAAATTTACTCAAAACTACTAAGCTGGAATAAAAAAATTGTCTACTGAAGTTAGTATGTCGATTGAAAATAAAGTTAGTTGATCAGAATTTAGACACTAACAAATAAATGTCCCCATCATACTAAATTAGTCAACTGAACAAATCTTCAAGTCAATTAAGCTCAAACTTGTGGGATGATCAAGAGGATCAGTAGGTTCTTCAATTGTCTAAAGGTGGATGTTAGTTAAATTGACCACTAAATATAACTTTGATCAAGATAATAACCGGCTAATCAAAGTAACCAGTCGGCTAAGTGAAAATCGATCTATTGAAAACACAGCATGTCGGTTGATTTGGTCTGATAACCAAGGTTCAGAAAGTCGGTATGCGGTATTCGTTCGGTCAGGCGGTCTGAAGCGAGTAAGCGAATATGCGGAAGTATATGCGGAAGTATATGCGGATTATGCGGTTTGTATTATTTTAATTTAAAAATAATTAAAGTAATAAATTGAATTCACATATTAGAGATTTATGTTTCGAAAAAATAACAATAGATGAAATATATGTATAGACTTTTTAGTACGAAATGATTTCAGAGAAAGCTTTTTAAAAAAATGACCATTTTAGATAAAAGAGTGAATCATAAAAAAAAGTGAAATTTGTTGGCATACTTACTGTAGGAATGAAAATATAAGAAAAAATATTTGAGATATAACAATAATAAATCGTAGCACAATAGTAAAAAATAAATTGTGGATGGTGGTGGTGATGGTGGTGGATGAATCGACTGCACACCGATGTACAAGGACCCAAGGACTGTCTGATGTAAACGACATCAACTTGATATTTTATTTTTAAAAACAGTACAAACATGAAGGTACATGATAACCAACAGCTTCCTCCCTCCTTTTTCTTTTCACTGCTGACATGATGTGAATTTCTTTTGGCCCAAAAGGCGAGAAGGCAGTGCAGGAATAATTGAGATTTGAGTAGGTAGCACCGCATGGTAGGGATCTCGTTTTCCTTTCTCCCTGTTTAAATTTTTTGTAGGGAGGTAGATTGGAGGAGTCTAGAAATGAAGTTAAGCAGAACGAACAAATAACATTACAGTATACGCTCAGGAGTTTGCAGAACAAGGGGATTATCATGGAGGCAATGAGTTTGTGTTTGAGTGTGTAAATTTGACGAGATGATCTGTACAATTCTCTGGGTAAAGTGGGGATCGAGTCAGCTACTTGCACAAAGACAAGGAGCAAGATAGATCCTATAGCTAAAAGAAGCGAAGTGACAGGAACTCACACTGCATTGGCTTCAACTTAATTGTGAAGATCGAGCTTAGTAAGCGATTCTCTTCGTTGGATGGTCGTAACTTTTTCTACCATTATCCTCAGCAGGTTAGCTCGCACGTACATTCGGCCCTTGTTGAGATCCGATCCGATTAACAGCTTACAAGAAAAACCGAGATCAAACTAGAGATACAAGCTTAATCTCACACGGCAAGAATTTACAGTGGTTCAACAATGTGCCAGCATTTACTCACAGCATATGCTCTTTCTCTCTTTCTTGAGATTATTTTGAGAACACGGTCGGCTGTTGTAAATGATATCACTTATATATTGCTTTCTAGAATTAGAGTTACATGGAATGCCATGTGAAATTATCAAAATACTGCAGTAGTACGTGCAGTAGGTACCAGTTCCGGCAACTAAAATATGAAGCATGTATGAAAGGGCTCTATACAAAAGGCGGCCGAGTATGCGGCCGCATATGCGGATTACTCGGCCGCATACTCGCCCAAACCGCATATGGACCGAATACTGGATATGCGGTTCGGTTCAGTGCCCGACTACGCATATGCGGCCGCATATGCGGCCGCCTGGGCCGCCTTTCTGAACACTGCTGATAACCTAAATTGAACTAGAGATGAATACTTTACATATGTATGAGGTTATAATGCATATTTCTTACAAAACAAACTACAAAGTACTCAGAACTTGATTTTTTTCTTAATCTTCATCACATTGAGAACTTCGGGGAA
The DNA here is from genome assembly GCA_037367405.1 of Ottelia alismoides. Classification (NCBI taxonomy): domain Eukaryota; kingdom Viridiplantae; phylum Streptophyta; class Magnoliopsida; order Alismatales; family Hydrocharitaceae; genus Ottelia; species Ottelia alismoides. The sequence goes on along the minus strand of JAZKJV010007178.1, from coordinate 59,504 downwards.
GGATTTTTCACGGGGCGCTTTGCGAGAGTAGTTCATCTCGAGGGAAGCAAGCTGTGGCTCCCAACTAGATATAAGCTTCGTAGGTCTCGCATCACACCTGACATGGCCGAGTCAGTCAGGCCTTCAGAAAGAACAGTCAGAGCCCTCGGTCCCTCCCCCGCAATCGAGAAAACATCGTCCCTGACCCAACCCAACCTAATGTAGCTCTGGTGAGCTTCATCAGCTTTATCAGCTTCATCATTTCACGATCTCCTTTGAGTAGTTTCTTGGTGTTAATATTTCATCATCCTAGCTCCAATTTAGCTTAATCATTATGTTGCACCTTTTAACCTCGAATCCTTAACTTACTACCCAATCTGAATACAAGTTAAACCAAGGTTGCAGAAGTCGGCAGTCGGTACTCGGTCGGCAGGGTCACTGACTAAGGATTAATCGGCAGTCGGGAGAGTGATCGGATTTAGTCGGGCATTAGTCGGTTTGGAATTTTTTTATTATTTTAAATATATAAATCAATTGTTATAACATATACTCTCATTTATATTCATATATTTAGCAGTTTTAATATTTTTAAGAGCATAAAAAATAGCAAGAGAATGAAAATAGAAGCAAGTTAAGAACAAAATGTTTGGCACATAGTACAAACAAATGTTCAAAAATAAAAGAACAATTACAACATGCCCAAAAAATAATATAAGGTGGACAATGACAATCATAAAAGAATATCAAAGTTGACCTAAATGCCAACATACATGTCAGATATACTTGAGCAAGTGTAATAGATGTTCAAACAAGAGAGCCTTGGCTCTAGATTAGTAGTTACATGATCATACTTCAAGCAATCATCCCAACACCAACGGAAGCACGGAAGCATAAAGAATTAAAAAAATCAACAATAACTTGATGTGGTTTCGTCACTGACAAGATCTACAAGGCAAATAACCCATTCAATTCTTTGGAACATAGTATCCTACCAACACAAAACATTACAATTGAGAACAACTAAAAGAATATTAGGGTAAGCCAACATACAACTTTATATCTATGATTCTATACCAACAAACAACTTAGATGATAGTCTAGTGCAAGTTCCAAGTTCTATTCAAATAATAAAAATAGAGAAAGAAAAAAAAAACGAAAAATGAAAATAAAAAAATCTAACCTAGGTCCTGAGCGGTGACTGCGAGCGGCGTTGTTACGAGGCTGGCGATGGAGCAGGGCCTTGGTGGTGAACCGGGAGGGCGGCGAGCGGCGAGCGACGAGCGGCGATGGAGCAGCGGCGCGGAGAGGCGGCGAGCGACGAGGGCTGCGGGTGGGAATCGGGAGCTAGGGCTGCGAGGGCTGCGGGTGGGACTGGGAACGAATAGTTTCTGTCGAACAGAAACTTAAGTTGCCTATTTCGGTACGGGTTTAGGATATGGCCGAACCTTTGATGCAAAAATCGGCCGCCTAAGCGGCCGACTAGACCGACTAGGCGCCCGACTAAGCGGGCTCAACCGACTATAGCCCGCTTTAGGCTATTCGAATCGGTGACCCCCCCGAGTCGCATAGTCGGGCCGACTAGTCGGCCTAGTCGGCCGACTTTTGCAACAGTGAGTTAAACAAGATCATCATGTTTTGCATCATTAAATATGCATGTGTGCATGCATTACCCAACGCATACATATATAAATGAACCCCAAAGGAACACTGTTGACAAATATAAGATAAGGATAACAATAATTCTATGATACAAGTATCATACAAACATAAACATGTCCCGAATTATAGAGATTGTATAGTTTCCGTTCTTCTTTCCGTCCGAGGCCTATTCCATGAAAAGCAACCTAAACTTGCATCCAAAATAGTGTATTTGTGATGGTGGACACATAACTAAAAAGAACAAGAATAAAGGACACGAACAGCTCTCTCCCTCACCTTCTCCTCTCTCACTTTCTCTCTTTAACACGTCTACAATAGTTAGAGTTTGTTTACTTTTAGCACATTGTTACTTGTACAAATATCTCTACCTCCCCTTGTATTCTAATGGATACCCCTCCACTTACTACAGATTTTTAAACAGCAAGACTGTTGACTTAAGCTTTCTCAGTTGCATCAGACTTCAATGACCTTCACTAATGGGTTTTGTACTGGTTAGTTTCTTTTGGGTTCCAAATTATGTTGTACAGCACAGTTTTTGCACTTATATTTCAATTGGATATATAGATCTGCGTACTCCTTTATATTAATAAATGTAAATTATTAGGAACCATGAATACAAAATGTAATTGTTGCATTTTATTCTTTTGCTTTTCTTTCTTTATATTCCAAATGGTAATCATATATAAGAACGTGATTGTTGCTGAACACGTGGATCCTTGAGAAAATTTAAATGAGTTGAGTCGATTTTCAACTCGACAGAAAATTTAAATGAGTTGGCAAGTCTTTGATCCGACTGCAAAATTTAAATACAGTGAGTCAAGTCTCAACCCACATGATCTACAAATCTTAAATACTTATAAAAGAATTGCCTTCGAAAGAGAATGATAACTGACATCTTCAAGAGTTGTAGGACCAGAAATTAAAAATGAATAAAGGAGAATAAGCACACCTCCAAGCCAACACAATTTAGATGAAACGAAGATGGACAATGGTCGCATAAAACTAATGTCCCACCATCTTGGCACATAGAGCAAATGGCATCACTGGGATAAAATGAATAGTCACTTTTGATTCGTTTGTGCGGAAAATCTTTAGGCTTTTCACTTTGCAGAATTTGTCGTTGGCATTCAAGCAAGGACCTTCCATCTAGTAAAAAGATGTTAGCAGCAGGTCGGTGGTTACTGCTGCCAGCATGAGACTCGAAGGTAGAAAGACTGAGAACCTTGTTGCAGCAATTGCACTTTATTCCTCCATGAGTTACCCTTCCTTCCATCAGGATATGTCCATCTCTTTTGCGTAGATATCTCACCTTCTGTCTTGGTTGTATGGCACCATTTTCTATCAGCCAAGAAAGGACTGATCGAGGGGCATGTTGACTGAGGGGGAAACGTAGCTACCCGTGCTTGTTTGCTTAACTGTGATACAGAAACTTCATCACTGGTATCAGATATATTAGATGTTCCAGAGATCTTTCTTTTCTTGGGTTTTTTTATGGTTCGGACTTATAGCAGGAGATTTTTTATCTGGAGCACCGTGCATATCTCCAAAAGAAAATGATGAAACTATAGGGTCATGAGTTACACCATTGATTCGATTAACTCTACGATTCTGGAATTTTTTCAATAGGGCAGATACTTTTGCAGAAGTGCGAAATTTAATCCTTAACTTTGGCTTATGCTCAAAGGGGAGACTGCTTTTTTCCACTGCAGTAGTTCCATCAGCAATAGCCTCAGCTGTCTTACCTCCTATCTGCTCAAGAGATATTTTGCATGCTTTCAAAAGTGAACAACAGCGCCTTTTATCAGGGGAGCTATAACGCATTTCTTTGTGGCCCCTTTTATCAATGTAGAAAAAGGTCCACCCCAAATATTGCAAATGTTTCTTAGCCATCAGCCTTTTTGTTTTTGCTTCCTCACTGAAGATGCCTGAAACTTAATGTTCTTCCTTTCCATACAGTTAATATAATCCAATATCGCTTTGCGGATGGTTCTCCAGTACATGATCCTCTGTATCAAAAACTCCCCCATTTGGTACATCTGATGAGCATACAAACTTGGAGCTATGTTGGCTTTGTCCAGTACTCACACCGTCGATTATTTGGTATTCACCCGTGTTCATTAAGTGAGGTACAACCTTGCTAAGAGCACAGAATTTCAATCCATCAGGTGAAATATACCAATATCTCGCTTTCTTTGATTCAAGTTTAAAAATTCTCCATCCTAAGGCCAATAGATGCTTCTTCACATTTATTCTTGCAGTTTAAGATCAAACTCTGTACTACCGCCCTCAACTTTTTTCAGCTCCGGCTTTCCATTCTCCATGTATTGTGCATAGGAAACTATATATTCATGGCGATACTCTGCATCAATATCCACTGGCTGCCAAAGGTCTTCATCATCTGGGACGGTTGCCAGATTGTCACTCCTAGTTTCCACTTTATTTGAAAGTTCTGGACACTGTTTGCAAGTTATCAAGTTTCCACTGTCGTCACAAGTTTTGTCTGTAGCATGAATTTCAGATTCATTGCATGCCTCGCATGCTGCTACTAACGTATTGTACCGCTTACCATTGGGGGATACAAAATAACTAATACCACATCCAAATGTCTTCATTTCCCAGCCTATTGATAAGAGATGATTCTTTGCATTCCTACGGGCACTCTTACTTCCTTTATAATATTTAGGAGTTGAGCGGCAGTACCGTTCAGAAACCAAATCGAATATTCCTTGCTTGTTCTCAGAACACCCTGTGAGAGCCTTCATTGTTCTCACGGTAGTTCCCAAATGACCACCTCCTCTTCTTCTTGGAGTTTCTAAACAGTCCCCTTTTTTAGCTTTTCTGTGCTTAAAATCCTTTATGCGAATATCATCTTGGAGACATTTAGATATAGCATGTCCTACCTGTACCTTTTCCTCTGGATCTCCGTTTACATTATCAACAGACACATGGACATCATTGGTATGAGTATCATTACTCTCCAGGGCTTGAGTAGCCAAACATAACTCATTGATACAAAAATCATCCATGGTCCTAGAATTGACAGCAGATTCAGTGAGCACAGTAACAGGATTATGACTCTTCCCCAGTGCCACACTATGAGCCTCTTTGATAGCTGCATTAATCAAGTGTCGCCATGTGGCCCATGATCCAAAGACCCACTCCCCTATCTTTCTATGATAAGTGTCTGTACAAGATATATCATACCAGATTTCACGTACACTGATAGGAAAAGGTTCCTTCTTCTCAAGTTCACCAAGGAGCCTCAGAAATGACCAGGTGCCACGAGGTTGCCAATCCCCAGAAATTTCATTCCAATCATAGGTTTGCCGCATCATATTAACAGCGATCACATGCCGATCCCCTTGGTCTGGGAAAAAAACCATCCTCTGAGAAGAACCTTCTTCTTTATCAAGAACAACTCCTTCCCACCAAGCATCCTCGACCAAACAATCAACACACATTCCATATGTGATTTTCGAATCATCAATTTCATGATGTGGTGGATATGGCCTTAACCAGCCACGATAACATTTGCGTGGTGTATTTGATAACCCCTCCACTGCCTTTGTCACAGTAATAGATTCAACAAGCTGAGAAGAATTGTCATCTGCAAGGATCTCATTGTACTTAACCCAGCGTACACACTCTTCACACTTTACCACCACTGCCTTGTGCCACGATCCCTTCAACCCCTCCTCAGAAAGTCTCACCTACAAAAAATAGTGAGCTTATAATTGCATTTTTCATCCTACTGACAAAACATAGGACGAGCTCAAAAGTCGTTAAAATCAAGATAATGTACAAAATGCAGCGGAACAGACGAGAGAAAACCTTAAAATCAGCAACAAAAATCATTGAAAAATGGCTGCTTTCATTCAGCATGCACATATTCGTCCCAAAACACGCAAAACCCTAAACAGTACTGCCAAAAACACTCCAACTTGCCGAGCAAGAAACAGCCCTCACATCCAAAAGTCGACAAAAATAACAACTACCACCGATAAACGACTAAAAATCACAACTTTTCCACCAACAACCAATCATTCCCACCAAAATCTTCAAGTAATAACCCAAAACACGACCGTTTTGAGAGAGAACGATAGGGAGGCCTGTGGCGACAGGGGAAATCAGCGGGGGGTCGCGGGATGTCAGACAGAAGGAAAAAATGGAACAGCCGGAGACTGCAGGTGGGGCAATCAACAAGAGGGCGGGCATTCTCACCTCGACCTCCTCCCCGTCGAGGAGCTTCCTGTTGCGCTGGAGCCTCCTCCTCTTCTTACCGGCAACGGATCCCTCGCCGGGATCGGAATCGAGGGATTCGTCCATTGCGACGGCAATGAGAAGCGCGGCGGCGGCGGCGGCGGTCGCGTCGGGAGCGCGCGTGGATTTGGGGGGAATTGATGGACGTGAGAGAGCAGAGAGAGAGAAAGAGGCAGAGAGATTGAAGGATGAGAAAGAGGAGAAACCCCCAAAGCCCTCTTCCTCTTCGGTACGATTTTAATTAGGGGGAGAGAGAGATGCTGTGATTAAGTCAAATGGGTCCCGCATTGAGGATGGGATTTTTATGATCGGGGGCTCTACTTTTTTGCTTGGGGCTTTGTGGGGGGGTTTTTCCATGATCCTCTGCTGCAGAGGGTATTGCAGCAGAGGTGTTGTAAACTTCAATAATTTTTTTTGTGATTTAGATTTTAAATTCCAACCTTATAGATTGAATCTTAGATTAATGCTCTATATATCTTCCAAATTTCGCTTAAATCAGATATTATTTGCTACTTTATCTTAATGGTCAAACAATCAGTCAAGATCTAAGCAACTTGAACTCCATTTAAAAAGATCTGAATCTTGAATTATTAAGATAAAATAGCAAATAATATCAGATTTAAGCGAAATTTGGAGGATATATAGTTCATTAACCTAAGATTCAACCTATAAGATTGGATTTTAGAATCTAAATCACAAAAAAAAATATTGAGTTTACAACACCTCTGCTGCAATACCCTCTACAGCAGAGGATCCTCCGGGGATGCGATTTTAAAGTGATGTGATTAACTCAAATGGGTCCCGCATTGAGGATGGGATTTTTCTGATTGGGGGCTCTAATTTTTGCTTGGGGTTTTTTAACCGGGGAATGCAATTTTGAAACCCGACGTGGTCGGGATAAAGAAACTAGATAGGCTTTGAAGTGAGGGTGAGGGTGAGGGTGTAGATTTAATGGGAAAGACTTTGCTCCAGCAATGGGGAACTTTGCATTGACACCCCCACAGTAGAAGCTTTGTAGCTTTTTGCCAATATTAGATTGAGACGCATCAAGCTCATATGTTGGAGATTCTCTCAAGTTGGTGCATATGCTAAGCATGTGCTGGCAAAGAAGCCATCTAGTTGATGTTTTCTGCGCTTGGCAATCGGTACGTAGTCGGAGGGTCGCGAAGTCGAACCTTATATCGCAAGTAATATGGCGTCGAACATTATGTCGCATTCCCCACTTCATGCAATGTCGAAAAATATATAATTTACGATTTATGGTTATTTGAAATTGGATTTTAGGCTACTCAAATTATGAACTTTTCATCCAAATCATATGCATGGCTCCTAGATACCCTTAATTTTTCACAGCCACTACCCCACTCCACATCTCTGCATGGCGTTGCTTCTATTTCAGTGGCAAATTGATTTAACCACTGGTTTTATTTGTGATCCTACAAATTATATTACCTCGCGACAACTAAAGATACATTATAAGCTACCATTATTTATACTTGTCTACTCCATGTGTTCCTTGTTAGCAAAATTTATGTATGCTGGTTATATTGGTTATGAGATAATAATAAAACTACCGAGTTTATATATTGCATATTTAATGACAACTATGAAGCATAAAAGAGCAAATTGTGGAGGGTGAAAGACAAAAGAGAAGCTACCCAGTTGCTTGATTGATCAAGGATGATGAGGCCAACTCTAAAGGACAAAGCTTAAAGCAATTGTATGAGGCAAAGAAGAAGTGGAAGACTTTTGTAACAGTCAAGTTGTAAAGATTAGCATTGACATAATAAGACCTTTCTCTAACAATATCTTATTTCAGATCCAACCTTCATTGCGCAATCAACCTTGTTGATTCGATATATCAATAGCCATTGGTCAATCACCCAACCTATTCTAATCGATCACTTCTATTGTTTATGCTTTGGTTGATCACTCTAGTTGATCTGATCGACCATCGCAATAAATTTTTTCCAATAATTGATCACTTTGCTTATATGATTGATCACTCTCGGCTACTATATTCAGGCAGATTGATCACTCTTGAATATAAAATCGATCACTTTTGTAAATGTTGGTTATTTGAATATCCAACAGTCACTTGACTAATCGATCACCTAGCCATTTGGTTTAGTTGATTGATCCTTCAATGGTAATTTAATTAGTTTAGAATTTCTATTTATTACCTACTTGATGAATATTTAGATAAGAATCATCTCTGGTATTCCATTTTTTATATTCCTATTGAGGAGATCTTAATTGATTTTCATGTTTTTGTATTTTACTTAAAGCCGTCTATCTTATTGAACTTTATGTCTCATTTACAAATACAATGCCACTTCGTGAGCATCTTACACACATAAGAAAGATGCAGTTCATATACAACTCTCTCAAGCTCTGTACGAGGTTGTCTCTCTTACTCTCTACTTAACGATCCAATCTTGATAGTTATTTATCTGCAAGCTTAGTTTGCATAGTAATCTTTTTTCCGTCACTCTTAACTATGTGATAGTTGGTGTATGATCAAAGTCGGGGACAAAATTTGGTGTATGATTCGAGGCATTGATGTAAACAGTCGAGTTATTTATGGTAAATAACTTAGGTATAGTGATTATTGTGGTGGATCCAAAAACCATGACCTATATCAAGGGACTTGAGACATGATTTTTACCCACTGAAGTTTCCACATTAAAATACTCGTCTTTTGTTTCTATATTTTATGTAGATTGACTTTTTTATATGTTGCGTCGGTTATTATAAGTGAAAATTGTTTAATGTCCATAACAATTGGTTTAACATCCCATTTGGCTTCAGAGCTTAGTTCACGCATGACATAATTGAAATCCATGCATTAACTGCAACCAACTTCTCAAAAAGACAAATCCACGATAAGACATGCATTATTCGATGGTAATAATTTTTGAAATTGAAAATCTAAAATGTATATTTTATTTAGAAAAGCGTGAACTATGACATATAGAATGTCATCAAAAGTAAGTGTTAAAAACAACAAAAGAAAGGAGTTGCCCTCATCAACATTGAAAAATAAACAATCGACAACTTCCAGAGAAATGAACACCTTATTATACGAGTTGACAACACAACAAGTGTTGTATGTAAATTCATTTTTGGATTTTGGAATAAACTTTCTTAGATGCATGAAGGTATGTCAAAAGTAAAAGAAACTAAAATTATTTTTTTTGCAATAAGGATATGAGTTTTTTATGGATGAATAAAGGCGAGATTTATCGAGGTAATGTATACCTGCTTCGCTTAAATAGTAAACTCATGTTAAACTCTGGACATGGAAATGAAGGATGTTGTACTTGTCAAGAAACTCATTAGATCACATGTCATAAAGTGGAGAGCCGCGACTACAGTGACAAAAAAGAGATACATATATGCTTTCCTTAGATGATCATAATAGGATGCTTCTTGTTTATTAAGTCAAGAAGTAACGAGAAATAGAAGTCAATTCACATATAAAGGATGCTCTTCGAAAGAGGCTAGCACTATAAGTATCTATAATCTCTGAGGACTCCGAAGATGATGATAAAGAAATAACATTAATAACTTTTCAAGTTAAGGACTATGTACAGGTAGGGATGAGCATGGGCCGGGTTGGGTCAGGTCCTGGCCCAAGCCTATTTAAAAACGTCGGGCATTGGACCGGGCCTAGGCTTGCAAAATTTTCTTTGATTCGGCCCAAGCCCAGGCCTAGGCCTAGGCCCGGCCCAATTCCTATGGATCGGGCTTGGGCCGGGCCGGCCCATCTCCACCCATTATAGATTACTAACTTTGAGTTTTTGTTTAAAGTCAGTTGCAATTCAAGTTGGACGAGCTAAAATTGTTTAAAACATATGCCATAATAATTGTGAAATAACTAAAACTCAACTCTATCGGAGACGATTTCTCATTTTATACAAGTGCACTCAATGTCAGATATCATAAACGTCTCTCATTATAAAATTGAAAGAGTGAACCAAACTTACACAGTTAACAAGAACAAGTCCACCAGACACCGCATGTTAAAAAAATGAGCATAAAGCTCATATTGAGTAAAAGTTCGATAATAGGGAATATTCTGATGGAAAAAAATAAACACTAACAAATTCAATTATAACCAGCAAAATTTAAACCATAGACTAATTAAAGAAAATTAATTCTGAATTGAAATACTATGATCATCAACTCATATGTCCCACGCCTAACTTTCTTGATTTATAAACATTGTATGAAGACATGATACATGAACATACATGAACAGAGTATGCATGCAATAAGTGTGAGTTTCCAGGTATGTAGGATATGGGAAGGGTTCGGGCCCTTTTCGGGCCGAGTCCTTGGGCCGGGACGGGCTGGGCCGAGACAAGCCCGAGCCCGGCCCAAAAAAAATTTGGACCTAAATGTTGGGCCCAAACCCGATCCAATGTTCGTTTGAGCTTGGACCGGGCCGAACTTTTTGGGCCGATCTTCCCAATGCTCATCCCTATGTACAGGGGTAATAAGAGTTAATGATGAAGAAAATACGAAAAGCAGTTATTTTCTTCTTCTACAAAGAAAAAGGAAACATACAGGAATAACTCCTTTTCAAGACGACATAAAAGAAGAAGGTTCGTCAAAGAAGAAGTTACATCCAAATCATTACTCGTCAAAGAATCAAAGAAGAAATCTCTTGCACGATTATGGTGTGTGTATCGAGGGTTCAGATACTCTAAGTGGTGATGTTATTATTTAGAGTTGATAAGGTGATGTAGATGGATGCCAAATCAGCCACAACTCATATGGCAAAAATTTTAGCATTAAAATATTAATTCTCAATGTCAACGCAACCTAATAAACAAATGGTATATCAAGTGTATTAAAAAACATAAATACATAGGACAAATGTGCGTAGCGGAAATATCACCTTCATACCAACATATATGTTTTTAGAGACATTCAACACATTATATATATCCTTTCTTGCTAATTCATAACCTTAAAAAAAAGTTTTACAGAGATATTAATGTGATATGGGCAACAAGTTGCATCGCCAATCTTTTTTGGATGGTAAATCCAATTCTTCAAAACACAACATCCACAGATCAAGCAACCATAACATTGTTATGTATATATTTTTTGGAACCTCTTGAGGAGCTCTACCACTTCAATTACCAAGAATTCAAATGTATCAAAATCGAAAAGGATGAAAACATGTTGATTGTTAATACAAGCCTTCTCATGCTTAGCTACTTTAGTTGAGGCAGCTTTCTATGCAGCTTATCCCCAATAAAAATCGCCCCTTAACGAACCATGAATGGAGAAACTTAGTCAATTCTACACATGCATGTCTGAGTGATGATCTCCTCTCTTGTGAATCAGTCAAAAATTTCACACGTTTTTCTTTCTTGGAAGAAAACCCAATATGCATGAGTACATCATAAATAACATCCTTGATAAGATCATGTCTATATTTAAAATTCGGGAGTTCATGACAATGAACTGCATGCACCCGCAAAAGCATCTAGGTAGGATTTGTGACATAGTGGACATGCCTCATCACATGGGAATAGAGGAATCATAAGATGATATCTGAAAAATAGTACGATACTCAATAGGTGACATATGCATTCCAAGGCCATCAATATGACTAGCAAGAACGAAATCTTGAGCATGGTCAGCTTGTAAATAACGAAAACTACCTTTTATCTAGCAGCCATGTCAAACTCAACTTCCATTTCCTTAAAAATTTTGCTAAAAAGGGAACTCAACAAAGCATCGGTATCCTTGTTAGCAAAACAAGTAAGATCAAATAGAAGTGTGACACATAGGCCCTCCAAAGCATCTAGAAAAATCAGAATCCATATCATGTATCCCATTATCTCGTAAAAGTGATCTTTTAGTACCCAAGATTGAGCTCTAGAGGCTACAAATGCACATGAAGAAGTCTCAATAGTTGAATGTATTCCTAAGCCACGGACTCTGATGGATAGGGACGCCACATGTCATTGAAGGTCGCCAAAGAAAAGACCTCTACAAACCACAATTTCCTCAATAGCTCCGTGTAACTCTTTGTCAAACCACAAAGCAGCTTATTCCATGCATGCGGGTTGACATATCCTTAAGCCAAACATGAACTTGTTGAACACATATAAGATCGTAATAAAAAAAGCTTACTTTGTGGATCATCCATTTAATTTTGGCAGATATGGATAACAAATGAGTATATGATTTTTTACAGATATAGATGAGGATACGTACCGATTTGTATTTTTATTGAGGATATGAATACAAACATAGTTACATATTTTTCTTACAAATACATATATGGACATCTGTTGTACTTAATGTTTGTATGACTATTGTATAGAGTTATATCAGTGTCTATATAGGGGAAAATGGAGTTGCCCCCAGGGGGAGCTAACTTGGCCCCTACTGTACCATTTTTCCTTTTTATTTTTTTGACAAATACTTTCGTGGATTTTCGTAACTATATCCATATATTATGTCATTCAAGTTTCATTCGAAATAGAGACTCCTACGACCTCCATCCAGATGTGGTCAATTTCAACAATTATGCGAACTTTAAAAATGATTTTCTAGATGGAGGTCGTAGAAGTCTATGTTTCGCATGAAACTTGAATGACATAATATAGGGATATAATGATGAAAATAGTCGATTCATTTTTCAAAAAAAAATAAAAAATAGGGAAAATGAGACGAGGAGAGACAAGTTAGCTCTCCCAAGGGGGCAGCCCCATTTTACCCATAAATATATGTGGGTAAAATGGGGCTGCCCCCTTGGCTCCCCCCCTGCATCCCGTTTTCCGTATTTTTATAACACTTCAGTGGGTTTTCATCATTATATCCCTATATCATGTCATTCGCTTTTCGTACGAAACATAGACTCCTACGACCTCCATCCATACGGAGTCGATTTCAACAATTATGCGACCGTTAAAAAATGATTGTCTAGATGGAGGCTCTACGAGTCTCTTTTCTCTCGAAACTTGAATGCCATGATATATGGATATAGTGATGAGTTTTCGCGGATTCATGTTTCAAAAAAAATAAAAAATAGGGTGGGGAGAGGGGAGCCAAGTTAGCTCCCTCTAGGAGGCAACCCCATTTTTCCTAATATATGCTACATAATTGCATGTGATATGTTGCATTGGAGTCAGTTTCAAATGAACAAAGAGAAATATACATCTTTATGCTATTTAATTGTCTATTAAACAAATCATTTATTCTAAATATTACTTTATTTTCTTTTTTATTTTGTTATTTATTCATGCTATGTAATTTTGATCGAATCAATTATTAATATTAAGTTACAGGCAATAATTCTTCTAAATGTAAGTGTTAGGAAACATGTATTATCCATAGGATAATTCGTATCAGTTTGTTCAATATTCTTATCGTTGATATGATTATATGTTTTCATATCCATATTAAGGATATGGTTTGCAATTTTCAATGTTCGTAAGATATATGCATTTATTTTGCATTCTCAGAAAAAAGGCAAAGATGGTATATGTATCCTAATTTGCTTTTGCAAAAAATAAAAATAAAAAATCTATATCCTTATCGGTGTTCATTTCCTCCAAAATCAAAAAGACATAGCCATATCTTCTTTAAAATGGATACGACAACGAACATATATGAATATACCCATATCCCCTAGTTGCAGGCATATATGGTAAAAAGATTAAAAAACTTAATAATGATTATTGTTGTTGGTATGATTTTTGAATTCATATTTGTTATGTGTACAATAAATTGTAGAAATCATTTTTCCTATGTATTTAATTTGTTATTAATATATTATCGGTTGCTCATGTTATATTAATACTGATAATTAGTATTTTTAATGTTAACTCACATTTAATGTAATTACTTTATAATTAGAACTTCGCCACATGAAACATGGCTGATTTGGCATCCATCTACATCACCTTACCCACTCTAAGCAATATCAACATTACTTAGAGGATATGAACACATCTATTATGCAAATGATGATAAACAAGACGTCTACATTAGACACACATCTGTTGCCGACTTCGATTTAAGTGAAGATGAAGATGCAGACAAACTAAGTTATAGTACGTGAAGATGACAATGTGGTAAGAATTTTCTTTGATGAAATATTAGAAGAATCATCAAGGATTGCATCTCATTGCAAAAAAAAAGGAATATAAAATAAAACTTTAAAGAAACCTATCAAAAAGGAAGAAGTAGAAAATGGATGTTACTATTAAAAAATTAAAATATTTTAATGATCACATAATTGTGTTAGCAACGGATCTTAAAAATTAAAAAAATAACAAAGTATAAAGATTGACATTGCTAAGTTTACTAATAGAAAAGAAGACTTAGGGCCCGTTCGGTAGGAGAATAAGCAGGAATAAGGATGAGGAATAAGGGGAATAAGGGTCTATTCTCCGTTCGGTAGGAGAATAAGAATAAGGATAATAAGGTGGAATAAGGCTTATTCTCTGTTCGGATGGGTTTTGTGGGATAAGGAATAAGGTTTGAAAGTTAGTTAAAGTTGTTGGTTGTTATTAGAAGTGATGGGTTATAATATCTAATTATAGTTGGCATATAATTTTCAATAACCAATACAGAAAAAACGACGATAGTGACGTTTTATAGAAAAAATGACCAATATAGAAAAAATTACCAATAGTAAATAATGAAAACAACGAATACAGAAAAAATTAAAGACGTTTTATAGATTTCCCTCAGATTTCAATTTCCACATGGAAAATAATGACGACAGTGACGTCGGTTAAGCCACGCCACTACTGTGGCTGCTCAGCCAAGATCGACACCGCATCATTAAATCATAAGTTATGACGGTGGAATCATCATCTTTTCGAAACTGTAAAACGGCCGCTCAGTTATGGCCTTGAAGCGGGCCTTCATGATGCCAAAAGTACGTTCGACGTATGAACGGAGCTGGGAATGCCTGTGATTGTACAACTCCTCCGATCGTCGATATCCGTGTCCCCTTCGAGCCCTGAACTGGGGTAGGTGTGCAATAACGCTACGATATGGGGTGAGGAAGCTCTCTGTGTTTGCATATCCACAGTCGAGCAGGAACTTCCTTCCCGGAGGTACATGAAAGCCTCCCTCGTCTAAAGCCCATCTTAGCACCTTCATATCTGCGGCTGAACCCTCCCATCCGGCGGCGACGTATGTAAATTTATAACTGAAGTCGACACACGCCATGACATTCTGTGCTATTGTTTGGTGCCTGCTCCGAAACTTTGGAGCGACATTCGCGGCGACATTTGCGGGGATAAGCGTGCCATCGATGGCGCCGATGACATCCTGCAAAAATGTTGAATTAACTCGACATTCTTATGTAAATAAGTTGCATTCTAAATCCATCGTGCAGGAGTACCTTGAAATAAGGATAAAAGTTCCTGTTGTTTAGAATAACATCTGGTACCGAACAGTCAGCAGCTGGGAGTCTGATGAACTGATCTCTGAGGGAGACGATGCGAATGAGAATGTCGTTGAGGTGGTTCAAAATTGTATCACCAGAGTGTTGAAAATGTTCAGAGAGCACACGATTCTTTGCGTTGTGGCCGAGATAATACAAGAAAATGCAGAGGGATTCCTCTGCCTTGAGGTGCCTTGAATCCTTCAGGCCAGCTCGATCCTTTAGCAGAGTGCATAAACGTAGAATCGTATCGGGGTACATCCGGAAAATAAAGTATGATCGGGCAACGTGTCCATTCAGCATCTCTCGAATCCATACATGTCCTGTACGCATCGACGTATGCTGTGGCTGTCTCGGGATGTAACCTGCTCCATCGATCAGGTTGTCCTCATCATCCTCTATCACTGCACGCAGGTATGTCATGTTCAACATGACCAAATTATACCTCATTGCAGTGATTGCCGCCATTCCTTCCATGGGACCTGTACAAAACAAACATTTCCGTATGGGTTGTCATTCAATGATCACCACCAACAATCACAACAGCCAATTGATGTAGAAGACATGTACGGAGACTAGGAACCTATCATTTTCCAGGCAAGATAAGCGCGACAAGAAAGTTAATTATTAAATGCCATCGAAAGTTAAATCATAAAAAATTGTTCGACATGAAAATATTATTACATGCCAGGCACACAACTTATGAAAAGAAAATGCGATAAGGAAACAAAAGAAATGCATCTAACATAATGTAGACCACAAGACAGTCACACAGATGACGTGTTGAGCAGTTAATCCTTGCCCAACTGGATGCTCACCCACGCAGCTAACTTCGCAGGGACAGACTTGGCCCGGTTGAATATAATTCGTTCGTATGGGTCACAAAGGCTGTGGGCAAGGCGAATTTGGGCCTCCGCAGGTAAGCCCGGAACGAGTGCCTCGAGCTCATCCAGAAGCTCCTCCACCCCCTGGTGCGGATCTTTCGGAGTCCACGCTTGGATCTGCTCCCGCTGCAGCTCCAACATTTGCGTCGTCAAACGGACAACGTCTTCCCCCAACATCTGTGACGGTAAGGGGGTACCGTCACTGCGCGAACGCTTCGTGCTTGTCGCCTGCGCGCCTGAATCTCGGCGTCTTCTCCTCCGGCTTTGTTGCGTACTTGGGGCAGCAGCTTCCCCTTGTTCGGGGACCTCAGCGGCTTCGTTGTCCCCTTCGAGATCATCCTCGAATGCTTGTTGTGTACCGGCATCGCCCTCAAAGAAGGCAGCAAATGAACCAGGGGTTGCTGTCTGCGAGGAGAAGGCAAACGTTCCCTTCGCGGTGTAGTCTCCGATGATGGCTTCAACCATACCGAAGTGGGGGAAAGACTTCCACCGATATGGCTTGTACGCCTTGTTAATCTGAGTGCATTTAAAAGTGAGCAGAGTATATTATAATCTATGGAACGTTATTAAAGTGGGTGCACAGGCAGTTACTCACCGTGAGCCAGGCCTCCTCGTCAGGTGCGACCACGGTGCAACTCAATGGATCCCACCCCCAACCGCTCTTGGACATGAGGTAAACGAAAGCCGTGTAGTCCTTTATAGTTTTCCACCGATTGTTGAGCTTTGCCTTGTCCCAGTTATTCCCAGTGTGCATGTTAAACTTGTCCACTATACTGTGCCATGCCGGTGATGTAAACGAGCCTCCAACCCAGTCGCCAACATCAAAGTGATGTTTGAACAGCTGGAGAAGACATTCATCCATGGCAGGTGTCCACTTCACCATATGGACTGACGATTCGTCGTCCCTAAGGTGTACCCCAGACGAGCCCGCACCAGCCGTGAACATCCTGTAATATAAGTCAACTGCAATGAGGACCTACCAATGTGGTCATTATCAACCAATATATAATGTACAATTCAGCTTAGACCACGACATAAGCCATGCGACCAGTATAACAAGGTATGTGGAGCACCAACGAAGGTGCTGTCCAACACCATATGAACATCCTCGACCACCCAATAAGTAGCTCTCAGCAACATTGAATTAAATATTTGTACCCACTTTTTAAATGACGTCAGCAACCAATAGTAACAATCAGGCATCGACCAGCAGAGTAAATTCAAGACGAAGCACAACGCATCGCACAGCAGCAGTGGGGGAAATAACCAGAGCAAACAACAGTTCAGGTAGCAAACAACAGCAGGTAAAGATCACAGCAGCACAGAACATTACTGACACAAAGCACACATTTAAACATCCTTTGGGGCGAACAACAATCGTAGAGCACCAAGTAGGGTGCTGTCCACCAATTGAAATGAAGTAAGGTGTTGCCTTCTTAAGACAATGCATCATCGAGCACCTAATGGGATGCTCTCAGGCCAATCACAGCGCATCGGGCATCATCCACGCGATTAAACCCACAAGTACTTACACCGTAGAGCACCATGTAGGTGCTACAGATTTATATTTACATCATCGAGCACCTACTATATAGCTCTCAGAGAAGATTTCGATTCGACATTCAGTAGTAACCATCACAATTATACATCATCGAGCTGCAAGTACTTAGCTCTCAGTCAACAATTATACATCATCGAGCTGCAAGAACTTAGCTCACAGTCAACAATTATACATCATCGAGCTGCAAGTACTTAGCTCTCAGTCAACAATTATACATCATCGAGCTGCAAGTACTTAGCTCTCAGTCAAGAATTATTCATCATAGAGCTGCAATCATTACTTAGCATCCTTGAGTTTTTCTCAACAGAAATATACATCATCGAGCAAGAAATAGCTTGCTCTCAGCCTAATTAACAAAATTGGCCTCATTTATAAACTGGAATAGATCTTGAGCTGTAGCTCTCAGTCAAGGGTTATGATAGCGTAATCACCGTTTAGGTGTTAACAAAAGGGTTTCATCAAGGGTTTCATCATTGAGCTGCAAAGAATGTAGATCTCAGGCCATTATTGGAATGGAGAAACATGTATTTATGGTAGCCCAACAATCAGCATTTGTGTGCTGAAGTATTGCAACCTACGATCAATATTAATCATCACCAACGATTACATGGCAATGCAGCAACTATAAGCTCGGCCTCAAAGCCCAGCAATCAACATCAGTCAGGAAAAGGACACAATTTATCCCACACAATATCATCTTTGTTCTTTTCGCAAGGAAATTTTGAACATCATCGAGCATGGGGTACATTGCTCTCAGCCCACCCAAAAAAATTGGCCCCATTGAACTGCTAGAATCGATGATCAGTAGAAACCATCACGAAACTATCCAAAGCAATGCATCCAATAGCAGCCCGTCCTCAAAGTCGATCAAAATTACACATTACATTAAGCACACAAGTAATGACATTGTAGAACACCATGAAGGAGTTCAAAAAGGTAAATTAACTTCATCGAGCATCAGTGAGGTATAGCTCTCAGTCACGCAATGGTATCATGAGTCAGCAACAAACATCATCCAAGAATCCATGTAAACAAAGTAGAATATATGTTGCTGTTACCCCCAAAAAATTGCAGTTGTTGATCAAGTTTTGGAATCAATAATCAATATTAAACATCAACCAAATTATCCAATGTTATGCAGCCACTTCCAGCCAAGCCTCAAACCGCATCAAGCAACAACCGTGGGCTGAAGAGGCAAGCTAAAAACATTAATCAATACCAGTGTGCAGTTCACACAAAAAAATGAAGGACATCATGGAGCTGCAGATGGGTTGCTCTCAGCCACGATTACGACCACACAGGTCATTAGATCACAGTTTAGTGCTCCCAACTATTAGGTCCTCTCAAAAAGTAGGTCCTCAACCAACACCCAATTGGCTAATAAGAAATCAGCTCCCCATCAATAAGCAACCTATGGCACCCTCCTGTCAGCAGCCAAGCATAACATACCATCTTCCAGCACAAGTGAGGCGACCAACCCCTCACGGCCGAGAAAATGGTGGTGATGCCAACTACTACAGATCCAAGAGCACTTCATAGGGAGCTCTTGAACCCAAATCATCATAAAACAAAGCAACACATTTGGAGAGACAGTCTATACTCACAAGCAAGAAGCATATAAGGTCATAAAGCAACGGCAAATCATGAAGCCCAGACCCAAATGAAGCATCGACCAGCAAAGCAACGGGATATGTAACAGGTAATGATCATCATAGCACAAAAAAATCGAGGGAGTGCTTTCGAATATACCTGGCGATCCACCACAAGCTAGATGATATGTGAAAACACAATCCCAGAGCAAAATGAACCCCAGCGGCGGCAGACAATCCACTGGATTTCCTCCTCCGCCCCAATTTATAGCCATGGGAAACCCTAGACTCCATCGATTCCATTGCAACCATAGAGGGCTCAAGGCAACAGTGGCCGATATAATGGCCAATACAACCACCGGGATGACCCATCACACCGCAAGCACAGTGAAAGGCATACCTCGATCGAAAATCACGGAGGAGGTTCCCACAGGGGCCGACCAAAAGCAGCCCTGCCATCGGCAGCTCAGAGGAGCGCGGGTCCCAGAGGACCCGAGGCAACAAGCGACGTCGCACACCGGAGGCTCGCGGGATGGTCGGGCGGGGGAGGGGCAGGGGATGGGCGGCGAACGGAGGGGCGCGGGAGGGAAGGGGAATAAGGTCGGGGGCGAAGAGCGATCGGGGGTCAAAATTGGGGGAATTGCCGTACACATCGGGAACCCCATTTTCCCTTATTCCCCCTTATTCCCGAGCCTCTATTCCCCTACCGAATAGCCCCTTAGGGTGTGTTTGGATAGTGGGTTTAGGTGGGTTAAACTGGTAGCAGGTGACCCATTTTTGGGTTTTGGTGTTTGGATAGAGGATTAAACTGGGGGTGGGTTAGAAGTAGGTTTATTGTGATATGATTGTATTTAAGTTAGAAAAAGTGAGTAGTTATTATGATGTGATTGTATTGGAGTTTGAAAAAGTGAGTAGAAGTGGAGTAGTTTATAATTTTATATGATATGATGGTATAATATATTATTTTTTGATGGAATTGATGATAGAGAATTGATTTATTTAATTTTTTAAAAAGATAAAAAGTGGGCCCCACTTAGAAAGAGAAAGGAGTGGGTTAGCGAGGGTAAACCACCCCAAGGTGGGTTTACCCCCCTAACCGAACAACCCCTTAGATAAATCATTAGGCACTTCCGCACAAAGTTTCGCTAAATTTGGAGTAGTTTGTAACCCACTCATACACAATCATGTATATAGTTCTTTTAGACAAAACGAATGAAAGATATGGATTCAAAAAAGTGAAGTTGGAAATTACAAAGTCAATATTGTTGGATCTAACACCAGAAAAAAATCATGTAGCTAGACGGAGAATAACACCAGAAGTGCCATCAAGGTAAAGAAGAAGAAAAATCCAAACTTTGTTTCGGCAATACAAAAGAAGATCACATGGAGTAGGAATTTAGGAAAGAAGAAACTATATTTGTATTCATATATACAGAAGGGCTAAAATTTGTTAAATGGATATAACCAATGTCCTATCATGGCTACCCTCCCTAATCATATGTTGTAATATTTTTCACCATATAAATTTTAATATTAGTTTTTTGTGCATCATAATAATGTATTAGGTAAACCCTCTCGGATATTATGTTGGAAATTGATTAGGTAAGCCTGTTTTTAATGATCATTACATTTTATAATTTCTGATTTCGAAAATTGCTTTTCACACTTTCAGTTACACAAAGGTCCTATTCTTTTGGGGAATAATAAGGTGAGATAAGAAATAAGAGGGTTTATACTAGAGATGCAAATGGTTATGGATATATCTGTATCTGATCCGTTACCGTATCAGTTTTATACAGATTTTGCATTTTAAATGGATACAGATATGGATATCATTTTGATATCCGCAAACATCTGTATCCGTATCCACATATTTGTTTTCAAATATAAATATAGTCATAGATTTATTTTTAACCACATATAAGATAATCATATACCTTCTTTTACCATATATTCTATAATTTTTATGATACAAACACATTTTCTAAATTTATATCATGTGTTTTCCATCCAATTCGTATATATTTAAGTCGATTCTATCGAGTATTTTTACATTACTCGTATGCGATCAGTATTTGTTTTACATCTGTATTCGTTTTTTAAAGATATGGTAAGATAATTTTAATATCCATCAATATCCGTATCCGCATCCATATTCGTATTCAAAAACGGATAAGGATACATTAACACCTATATCCATATCCGTATCCTTCCATTTGCATCACTCAATTCTCACTTTCTTGAGAGATTTACCCTGGTGTGCTAAGTGTATATTATTCTTCATTTCCTACAAAAATGTGACATAATTAGTAGCTATTGGTAAATAAATAACAATTATTGTGAAAAATATGGTGTGAATGACTGATGAATAATAGTAATTATTATTATTTAAATATAAGTTCTCATATAAAGTTCACATTTATGTGATTACTCTCGTAAACATTTTGGTTCTATAAAAATATCGTTCATACTTACAAAAAGACCCTCATAAACTAGTCTATTTTACAAAATAGCCTATGCACGAATCAAAGGGTATTTTTGTAAAATAGAAAGTATTGCTTATGTATTTATGTAATATTGCAATTTTAAAGGGTTATTTACATAAAAATAACAATAAAAACCTTGATATTGAGAATATGATATCAAATATGAAAAAAACTCCCATAAGAAAATGAAATCTTTCTCTGTGATCCACTAAAAAGTATGCATTCATCTTACTAGATTTTGGGATAAAGTCCTCTTCTTCAATATGTTATCTCTCGATACACTGTCTCAGAATAAAAGCACGATCACATTATCCATTATATATCTGTCTACACCTTTATTCTTATCAAATCAACAAATCTAGAACCAGAGATAAATCTCATAAATAAGAATTTTTAAAAGTTTCCTTCTTTTCCGCTAAAAACACATTAACAAGATTTCAATTTCCTTTGAATTTCTTGTGCTTCTAAAACACATAGAACCCGTTGAGAGAGAATATATTTCCTTCTCTTTCTGGAGCTTTCCCTTTGATCCGGAAACCGTTGTTCATTGCCACCATCCGAAGCATCAGGCCGGAGGAAAGTTCGCCTGTGCGGTACCCTTGAAAACTTATTCCACGTGATCCCGGGGCGAACTTATAATTTGTTAAGTACCTCAAAGAAGCCATCACTTCAACTCACAGCTTCCATTGGTGTTTGTTTACATGTGATTTATTTACATGGAAGCATCAAGAGGCGGCTTTGGCCAAAACCAAAGCCGCATCTTCAAGAGGCGGCTTCCATGCGTTTTTTCCCATGTAAATAAACCCCAATGGAAGCCGTGACTTGAAGTGACGACTTCCTTGGGGTACTTAACAAATTATAAGTTCGCCTGAGGGTTCCGTGGAATAAGTTTCCACGGGTACTGTCTAGACGAATTTACCTCCATCACGTCGCTTACATTTCTAGGGTTGTGCCACTCATCTTGACCCCCTCCACGATATCAAGAAATTGTTCAAATAATTTAGTTTCTCTAAGGCCCTGTTTGGTTGGAGAATAAGCCCTGGAATATGGGGCCAATTCTCCTCCCGACACGGTTCCAGTGGTACGACTATTCCCCATTATTCTATCTTATTTTACTCTTATTCCTATCTTTATCCCACCTTACCTACCTTTATTTCACCTTATTCTCCTTATTCCTATCCTCCAGCCGAACAAAGAATAGACTCTTATTCTCCTTATTACTCATCCTTGTTGCTGCTTATTCCCGAACCGAACGGGCCCTTAGGGTTGTCAGTCGGTTTGATCCATCCCGTTGTCAGTTAAATCGCTTGTTTGTCTATTTTCTTCTTACCTGCTTCGGGATGGTGTGGGGATTTGGATTGATGCTCCACCCTTTTTCAGTCGGTTTGTGGATCCAAGAGTTTCAAGAATAGCTGTTTTATGTTTGCATTACTTCAGAGAGTCGGGGGTTGCAGACAAACAAATTATTCACCTTCATCTACCATATACTGTATGCAGGAATTGTAAATTGATTATTACCTGTTTACATTTGTTCTAAATTCTTGAACGTCTGGTAGAGTTAGTTGCTAATGTGCGATTACACTGTGAAAAAATTATCCACATGGTTGTCAGTTGGTGCACATGTGCGTGCACACACACAGTAGGTATACACATACTAAATAAAGCTAACTCAGCATCCACAATGGTAGCATTACTCTATAATCCTGTTCAGATGAGGGAAGTATGGTTTATCCCCCGTTCATGTTTGGTTGGTTTAAGGGATACATATTATATGATGACTGATATGATGATGTAATCATGATGTGATCATTTTATTTTAGAATTGCTTAGGAGACATTATTCCTCATCTAAACATGGCCATATCTGGATCCACATCCTCTTTGACATGGATTGAGGTAAGTTCCATATCTTTTCCTACACAATGGA
Source organism: Ottelia alismoides (assembly GCA_037367405.1). Taxonomy (NCBI): domain Eukaryota; kingdom Viridiplantae; phylum Streptophyta; class Magnoliopsida; order Alismatales; family Hydrocharitaceae; genus Ottelia; species Ottelia alismoides. The sequence goes on along the minus strand of JAZKJV010007178.1, from coordinate 35,730 downwards.
ACAAGACACTGTTTCCCCCTTCATGTTTCAGTCTGTCCATGTTCATCACCACATTATTTTTACAGAATTAGTTAATGGCAAACAAGAGGAAGAAGTCCTCATTATTTGGAGTGTTCTTTACAAATGTCAGAGTATAACAACTGGCCCTGAAAATTTTATGTGCAGCTCAGCAACCTGAAAGATCATATCTAAAGCATAGCAAATCACCACCTGATCTTATCATGTGCAGGAAACAAACCTGTGATTCTTATGTGCGTCCTTGCACCTTGGTTCGAGTCTGTGATGAGTGCAACTACGGTTCCTTCCAAGGGCGTTGCGTCATCTGCGGTGGCGTAATATCTGATGCTTACTATCTGCAAAGAGTGCACACAGCAGGAGAAGGACATGGATGGTTGTTCGAAGATCGTCAATTTGGGGAGTGCCAAAACCGATCTATTCTACGAGCGGGAAGAAATATGGTTTTTAGAGAAGGTGATATATTTTAATAGCCATATTGATTAGAATGACGGCTGTGTTGTTTCTTCACCTACTGGTAATGGGATTTCTCTCTGCATTACAAACTATGGAGTATATTTGGTATATTTCATGAACTTAACTGGTATGAATTGATGCAGAGTATTAAGCATCAAAGCAGTTGTTTCAACCGTTGTTACCAACTTGTAGTTGGTTCTGTAAGGTTTTACTGTACTAAATTGCACAGCAGAAATCTTTCATACACGGACTTGGATGTTTTGTGCTCTTGAGAATGTCATGGACTGGGACAACGAATGCATGTAGATTTTTTTTCTTGATTGTATTTGTAATGACACGAGTCTTCACTTCTGAAGCTGCATTTGCAGGTTTCTCGAGCAATTGCGCTAAGAAATACCTGCATTTTCCTGCATATCCTTGCAATCTATCAAGCAGATATCATTTTGTTGATCGGAAAGTAGCCAAGTCTCAAGCCGAGTAATAGCTGGAGTGTTAAACATTGATGGATAAAGAACTGATCATCATATCAGTTCTAATTATGGTGTTTGATTACTTCTAGCAGGTGCCCACATGGCAGATTTAATGACCTTGGTTGGTGGAATCTGAATATTCAAGTTAATCATATTTTTTCAGAGAGACTTGTTTGGAGTCCTTGATCTATGTCTGGGTTTGTTTGGAAGCAGAGAATTCAGATAATGTAGGCACACCAATTATACGCGAAAAAGGCTTGATTATTGTTGGGTACTTGTTTGGAGCCTAGATTCCATTCTCGCGAGCATCCAACAGATAGACCTCCTTTACCACTAATCTGGCTCTGCAAGTAAAGATCAGTTGATAGTCTGAAATGTTTTCAGGAATACCCTTGTACTTTGTATGGTACTCTATCTTGAAGAAAGTGTTCCTTTCCTTCTATCCTCCCAAATTAGGTCTCAATAAACTATAGAGAGCATAAAATGCTCCTATATGGGTATAAAGAGTAAACCTCTTTTTAGGCCAGCATCTTAACTCATGCAATATGCAAACCTCTTTTTAGGCCAGCATCTTAACTCATGCAATATGCATTCATTAGAGCATATATTAACCCTTTGCTTGTCTATTCATGGTTGTTCAATAAAATTAAATGGGAGGTCAAGCATAAGAAGATAAACGTTTTAGTGCGGGGTACTTTTTGTTGGAGAGACTTGGGAATGTGCTAGGTAGATGAGCACTAGACCGGTCCCTTTCGGGTTGGAGGTGACCCGTCCAAGGCCCATTTGTTTTAATGGATCGTGGGTTGAGCCGCGACTTGGGATTTTTTTTAATATTTGACCCACAAGGTAGCTCCATCCAATTAACATAGGCTCAGGTGAGGTCATGCCGGCCCGTAACATTTTTGGACAAGAGCAAGATAAGAAACAAAAGTAATTGATGCACTCATACTAGTGACATAAAAATGATGACAAATAAAAATTATAAGGATTGCAAAAAGCACATAGAAAGAATAAGGAGGTAAGTAATAATTGTCCTTATTGAGCCCATATCGGGTGGGGACGGTGGGCTCATGGGTTCGGACCGAGGTTGTCCCAAGCATGACCCATTTATTTAATGGACCAAAATTTTGGCCCTAGTCCGACTCACTATAAATTGGGTTTGTTTTTGGCATGGGTTTGTGAGCCAGGTTTGTGGGATGGATCTATGACAAAGGATGCTCTTTGCTTGTTGATTCAAGTTTTGATGTTGGTGGCATAAAACATCTGCCTTTATCGTGATTCAATTACCAAGGCGTAGCTCAAGAGGTTTTGACATCTAACTTTGGTAGGAAAGACTCAAGATTGAATCTTACAAGCTACAATTATCCGAAGTTAGATATGTGAGTATTTCTCAAGATTTTTCAAAAGACCTATTGTTACTATACAAAAACCAACTAGTACATCCTTCATTCTTCTTGTTTGGTAATAGATGTAGCTTGTGCACTAAATTACTTGTAATTTAACATTGTGATTTTTTAAAAAATTCCTAGGAAGTTTTATGATGAACTTTTTCTGTTACTTGTGCATGTTTGTCTCCTAAACCTCTAAAGGCACAGATCTAGACTCGAGTTGTTGTCGACGAAAATCGATCCTCACAATTTGTTGGGCTTGGATCCATTTGGCCCTGTGAGTTCTATAACATTCCCTAGTTATATACGCAACATTCTTGTTGAAACATGCTCCGTCGCCTATACACAATAGTATGACAAGTTTCATATTCTTAGATAGCAATTTCCTTCTAATTCTTAGTAGGATGACTCCATCTCTTCATATTTACTTTCATCGCAAGAGAATTTTCTTTGATATCATTTTTAATTTTTTATGTTAGACTTATGAGCCACTATTGAGAAACAATGATCATGACAACTTTTTGTAATCCAATGACAATAAAAAGGAATGCTTAATCCCGAGTATCCATATGCATGGAGTATTTCCAATCTCTTAGAACAAATTCCCACATTTTAGTAGTTTTTAAAATTGGGACTATCATAAGATGTGGTACATGGTGAAAATCTCTAAATGTATCGAAACTTACCTAGTCCGACATAAACCTCATTTGAGCTAGCCAATCCTACTCTCCATGAACACCAACTTGCCCTATTGTCTCTGAAGGAAGTAAATACTAGTATGAACTTCACATCACAAAATGCTGAAAAAATAGCAAACAATTTGCATATTTGAATTATTCATTGTATGATGCTACTTTTAGCATAATAAAAAATGCATGCAAAGAGAAATCATACACTTCAAGGAAATAATTTTCAAACATTGTTTCAAATATTCTTATGAATATTAAGAAGAGATCAGGATTATCTCTTGAAGTGTGGGTCTTTATAAGAGACCTCCTGAATCAAGTCTTATCTGCGCTTGCTTCTCTCAGGGTCACGGTGATGACTCGTGTTGCTTCCCATGATCTTTGATGTTGACTTCTTCAACTTGTCTCGCAAGGATGACCAAGCTCATGATGTCATCGTACAAAATCTATCTTTCTTCATGCACGAGGAGCACGGAGAAGGAAACGATCTTCTCCTCCACAAGGCCACACCAATGGAGAGAAGAGAGTATTGATAAGGAGGACATGTAAGGACTTGAAGAGTAGACGTGTATGAGAAGTGAATTCTCAAGAACTCTTCTTTTCTTTTAATTCTCAAGGGAAGAGAATATTGGGAGGCACAAGCATGATTTGAAAGAGAGGCAAAACTCTCTCTTTTATAGCCACGATGGACGTCCTGAGGAGTCTTCTCCTCATGGTGGACCTCCACAATATGGTCCCTTGGATTCAGTATCAAGGACTATAATCAAGTCCTTGTTCAACAAAAAATAGAGCTTGATTTATCTTCTTTTAATTACTAATTAAGTCAATTAATAAATTAGGCAATGAATCAACCAGCAAATTGTTGTAGGACTCTCGATGGTGGCACCATGTGTCCGCTATACATCCCTTTTTGTTGCTAAATTGGATTGAATTTGTTGTTAATTATCATGATTGGTAATTTTATGAGAAAGAGCCTAAGAGCTTATGAATTATTCATAAAGTCAGACAAAAATGTAATCTAATTTACATTTTAAAACTAATGTGAATCATATTCACACATGTGCCTTGAAATAATTATATGAATCATGTTTATATAAATATTAATTATTATGAATCATTATTCATATTAATTAATGAATTATATTTATGAATCATATTCACAAAAGTACCTTTATAGAAAAATCGAATATGACAACAACAATTATTGCCATAATGTTGACATCACATAGTACAAATCCCAATCCAATTAAGACTCATGAGATACAAATGCAAATACTTGGAGATAATGTTGGAGAGATCATACTATCCATGTATAGTGACTTGAAACATGGATAACCATACAATTTCATGATTTATACTATTTTTAATAAAAAACACATAACTTACGAATGTTGATCTCGAGCTGAAATAATTCATTACTCTAAGTAAGCTTAATGAAACACATCGCACTCTCCATGAGCTGGAGAATGCATCAATGAGCTGAATCTAGCTCCCTGAACCATTTCTAATCAAAGTCCAAACCATTTGAAGTTTAGAAATGAGCTCAAGGAGTGTATTTATTTCCTTTTCCATCACCATTTCACTTTTTAACATTTGTACATTGAAATTAGAATCGGACATTTGATTGAAATGATGTGAAACTTTATCCAATTAACTCCCAAATCATTAAACTAAATAATAGAGCCACTAAAATCTATCCGATTTCATATTTCCCTCGGATTGGAAGTGTCATGGTAGATGATCTAATATGATATATTTAACCCTGAGTATTCTCAATACTCATTCATCCTTCATACTGGACGACTTTGATATATACAAAGTTCAAATCCTAGCTTGATTGTCTTCTTTAGAACAAATCAATAGATTCCTCATTCAATAATTATGTGCTAATATTAATCACATAATTTCCAAAGAATATATTTATATCTCAAATATGTATCATATTTCATAAACAAGACGACAATATATGAAATTCATTATGACCCCAAATTATATCATGAGTGAGTTTTGTCTCCTGATTAGGGATGCAACCGGATGCGAATATATCCGTATCCGTCCGCTACCGTATCCGCTTTTAAACGGATACATATACTCATTTTCAGATTTTAGCGGATACGGATATAGATAGGGATACATATACTAATTTTAATTTTTTTGCGGATATGGATTCAGATACGGATACCATTATAAAATTTTTTCCGGATACGGATGTATGTATTTTTCACGGATACGGATATGGATATCCGTATTATCCATATTTTCAGTAATATTTCAGCTTCACAAAAGTTTTGCGTACCTCAATGTAGCTCTGACACAAAACTGTACCTCATAATGAAATGTAAAAAAAGTAACTTTTATAATTTATCATAATGTCGTTTCACGAAATATACCATATGACCTTTATCTTATTAGTTGGTTACAATGTTACATGTATTACATATATTTTGAAAACATTTCAAATGTCGGAAAATAGAGGTACGCCATTGATGAATCCCGTATTCATCATGCTAAAATTGATCATTTAGGCTATGTTCTCCAAAATTCGCATGCATTTAATCATTAACAGAGCATCATTAGCATTCATATATGTGTTAATAATATTTGCATTTCATCATGCATAGTTGCATTAAAATTCCCAAGTGTAAATTAGCCCAAAAAGCTGCTAACTTCTCTTATTTTTAGTTAATTCATCCTAACTCCAATTGACCCCAAACTATCTTCATTGTGTAGATATTACTAACCTTATTAAATAAAAAATACAGAAAAATACTAACTCCAATAAGTGTCAAATAATCCCAAAAGTCTGATTTCACATCTGACAGACTAAAACAAGCATATCTCCCTCATACAGTATCCGATTTTGGTCTACTCACTTTTAAAGTACTCCATTTTCAAATACCTTCAAAATAAGACCAATTTCGTAAAATTCGGAGCTTATATATGAAAGTTGGGTTTTGGGCCTCTTTTGCACATTTTGACTTTTTGCTATTTTTGACCTAAGTTTTTATGTACATAATTAACTCTTTTAATTTTATTTCTTCTTCATTTGTATTCTTTGATAAAAGTTTTATCAAGTGACATAAAAATCCAAATCCAGATTAAAACTGAAATCAAAGAAACTGACTGAGTCCAAGTGTCCGTTGTCGGTCTGTACAAAAATTGTGTGTTTCTTACTTCTATTTTATTTTCCTAATTTCTTATTTATTAAAAATTCAAAAAATTATATTAGTGTGTAAATAATTTTTTTGGATTTTATCGTATTTTTCTTAGATTTTTTATCCTCTCTGAAACCACCTAAAAAATTACAAAACCCCAAAAATCCGGTTTTCTATACACATGGAGAACCACCAAAAAGATCACTTTGCACAGGTGACCTCTTTTGCTCCCGAGTCCTTCATGAAAGTTGTAGATCTCGTCGAGACGAACAACTTTTGTGAAGGACATTTTTCGATCCGAGGTCACCTTCTATTTCTTTTCTATTTTTCTTTACCTTTAAATTTTGAATTTTTTTGGGGTGCCACATGGAAGCCCCTGGGCGTGCCACGTGGCACCCCACGATTCTCTCTCCAGCCGCCCCCTTCCAGGTCACGTGCCCAGCACGTGGCCACCTTCCCCTTCCTCCAAGCCGTTCCTCCTTCCCTGCGCGTAACGCCCCCACTTTGCCCCGGCCGCCCCTTCGACCACCACCGCCTGGGCCCGTTACCACCATCCCGGCCATCCACCTCCCATAACCACTGCCACCTTGCTCCTATTAAGCCCCCTGCCAGCCTTCCACCTTATCCGCCATCTCCAGCAAGTGAGGAAGAAGGCCACGCATTGGGTGGTGACATCACCCATCTTCTCGTCGGCGAGCTTCCTCCGGCATGCGTGATCCAAGGCGCGCACCCGTGCCCCTTGCTGCTGCTCTAGTCCACGGACAGCTAGGTATACCTCTCTTCTTCATCAGAGAGGGTCGAATCCCCCGTCCATCTCCATCTCCGACCTCGCTAAGGTCGGAGCTCCATCTCTGACCCCTCACACACGTACAAGCTCCGCCCACACCCCCGTGCATCGTCACCTCCGCACACAACGCTGCTCGACCTTCCCCTTCATCCTCCGCCTCTCTTGTTTGTTCTAACCCTTGCAGGAACACGACGCCGCTCCGCCTCTCCTCCTCCAACTTCGCGCCTCGATCCCACCGCACCTTCCGCCTCGTCGCCACCAAGGCTTCCGTGCCTCGCCGCCCCTTCGCCCACCGTCGCACCTCGTCGCCACCGCTTTCCCCAGGCCTCGGCCGGTCGTGTGTCGACCGGCCAAGGCCCAGCCGACCGCTCGCCTCCGCGCACAACCATCGCACGACCGCCGTCTCTGCCACCCGCTCGCCCTCCGCAGAGTACAACTGCCATCGGATTGGGCAACCGGCCCTTGATCCGACGGCCTACATTACACCACGTCACACACCCGAGCCTCGACCCCAGCCTCGAGGCTCCGGCCAGCTGAAGTGTCAGAAGCTGCCACGTAGGATCGGGCGTCCGAGCCTGAACCTTTTCGCCCGAACCTCAGCCCCAGGCCGAACCATAGGCTCGGGCGCCCCCCAAACCTCCGCCTCGACCCGAGCCTGTGTCTGACTCCCGAACCACAGGCTCAGGTCCCCGAACCTCCGCCCCGGTTCACCCGATTCTCTGCTCCGTCCCCGAGCCTGCGCACACACGTGCGATGCACGTTCTTCAGGGGTAAATTGCAATAACGCCCCCGGAAGTTCCTGAATTTGCAAAAATGCCCCCGCTAGGTGTAAATTACGTCCGGGCCCAGTTATTTTTTTAGAAATTGTAGATAAGTCCTTACAGGGACTATTTTGAAGAAAAAACTTTATTTTATTTACATTTTAGTCCCTGCAATTTCGTTTTAGCATATCTTTTTCATACGAACTCCGTTTTATGCATACAGAATGTCATTTTGAAGCTATTTTCATGCTCTGCCATTTAGCATAGCTTATGAACAGATCTGAGGTTATTTATTGTTAATTATTATTTGAGGATTTATTTGATCTTGTGCAGGCTTTGTTTGACATTTTGTACAGATTAATTTGAGGAAAGATTGATCTATTGCAGGGGCATGTTCAAGGATAAATAATTGAATTATTTCCTTATTATTATCGATCACTCTTTGAGGATTAAATCACAGGAAAAATTAGGGGTCAGATCTCCTTGAAAATTATTGTTGACCTCTTTATTTGTAGGGTTATTTAGTTGGTGATTGATCTTATACCCCACAGCTTGGCTCTTATCTTGATAAATATTTCTTGAAATTATTCGATCTGTGATAGTATTTGAGTATTAATTGATAAATTTATTTGAGGATTGAACTTCATAAATCATAGATCCGGTGCTTCATTCTCCCTGTCTATATCTTCGCATCTGCATCATCATATTTTCTCTTTATTTTCTAACACAGAAGTTATATTAACAATTAGTTAATAATTTAATTTGATTCAAGACCATGCAACTAAGAATCACCGCTCCCTGTGTTCGACCTTGGTAGACTTGCCAAGTAAAAATATTCCACAACATTCAAAGTTTGTGGTGTTTCGATCGACCGATGTTTGCCTCATATACTACAACAACTTTAGATAATTAACGAGGCAGATTTCGTGCTCATCAGCCATCATACAATTTTATTATTTGATCTTCAATTTATTTCATTCAATATTTTAATTTATTTTCTTATTTATTATGTAACATTGTAAGTTTATTGAATTTAAGATTAGTCATCCATCAATTACATGTTTGTAAAGACATCATTTCTAATTAAAAGTATGAGGAGGCACTTAATATTTATAGGATAATTCGTATCCGTTTCTTAAATATCTGTATCCGAATCATGATTATCCGATTCCTAATCTGTATCCATATTTAAGGATACGGTATTCAATTTTCGATATTCGTATGATATCCGTTTCCGTATCTGTATCCATATTTTGAAACGGATAAGGATATGGTAATACCTATATCCGTATCCGTCCGTTTGCATCCCTGCTCTCGATTCATCAACTATGAACATGTATAATTCTTTTGAGAGATCATGCTTCTCATATGTCTTCATATGCACACCAATTCGTCGGTATATGGACCTTGGTTAGGTTACCAACCTATTGGTCTGTCAAATATGCACACTCAGGCATATAGATGTATATCTGTCTTCGATCAAAGGATGTGTGTATGTTCGTGACAATTACGATTCGGACCTTAGTTTACCTTGACATCATCAAGTCAACTCTTTGACTTGATTATTCTAACACTTCTGAATCTCTATTCCTATGCAGAGGACCTGCATCAAGAAGTCGGTCGGAAATCAATCTTTGGAGAAAGATTTCCATATGTTTCTCAGACTAGAGATCTTTATTGAATATCACATATTAATATTAGTTGTGTCCTCCCAACTGCATGGTATTCAATATGACCATGATACATAATCCTAATTGTACAAACAAACCTTGATATTAAGTGCATTCACAAACATTCAATTCAGATGAACATGATAAAATAACTTTTATTGTATTAATGGGTCGCCCAGGGCTTACAAGTCCAACTGCCTCCCACTAGCCCTTAGAGCCATTCACATACAACTCTTACGCCCATATTAGTTACATGATAGTCTAAGGCCTTTTGAGTCAACAACTTGGTTAGCGGATTATCGATGTTGTTGGCAGTGGCAACCTTAGTGATCGTGATATCACCACGCTTCTGGATCTCCTGAATAATGTGATGTTTCCTCTCTACATGCTTCCTTCTTTGATTCCACCAGGGTTCCTTCGCTTGCACTATGGCATCCATATTGTCGCAGATCAATGGGGTGAGAGATTTTGATGAGGGAACTATGTTAAGTTCTATGATGAACTTGCACAGCAACACAACCTCTTTAGCAGCATCCGATGCGGTTATGCATTCTACTTCAGTCATTGAGTCAGTCGTGGTGTCCTGCTTCTTGCTTCTCCAGCTCAAAACACCGCCGTTCAACAAAAATAAGAACCCTTAAATTGATTTCATATCATCCACATCTGATTGGAAGTCTAAATTAATGTACCTTAAACTTGGAGATCATTATCTCCATCAACAAAGATGTAGTTTTGAGTTCTTCTTATGTATTTGAAGATGCTCTTCACTATATACATTATTTCTCTCCATAATAAGATTGATAACGGCTTACCACTCCCACTTCATGACAGATGTCTAGTCTTGTACACATCATGACATACATCAAGCTTCCTACAACCGATGCATAAGGGCATGCATCCATGGCTTTCTTTTTCTCAATAGTTTATGGAGCCATCCCTTTTAGATAGGTGAACATCACGTATTAAGGGAATGAAGTCTTTCTTGGAATTATCTATACATGATATTTGCAAGATCTTCTTGATATATCCTTGTTGTAATAGTCCTAATATCTTGTTTTCTCCGTTTCTAAACAACTTCAAACCCAAGATATAAGATGCTTCTCCGAGATCTTTCATCTCAAAGGTATGGGACAACTAGATCTTAACACTAGTCATCATCCCTATATCATTCTCAGTGTTAAGGATGTCATCTATATAGAGCACAATAAACACAATGACGCTCATACTAAGCTTTTTGTACACACATGGTTCATCCAGATTTTACATGAAATCATAAATTGTTATGGTTTCATCAAATTGGATGTTCCAATTACGCGAATCTTGTTTAAGCCCATAGATAGATTTCTTTAATTTGCACACTTTACCTTCCTCAACTATGAATCCCTAGGGTTGTTCCATATAGATATCCTCTTCGAGGTATCTATTGAGGAATGTTGTCTTAACATCTGTCTGCCAGATGTCATAGTCAAGATGTACATCTCTAGCAAGCAATATCCTGATGTATTTAAGCATGGATAAAGGAGAGAATGTCTCATTGTCTCTTTTCTGTATGTATCCCTTGAATCGTGCTTCGAAGGTCTCTTCCTTCACATCGGGTTCCCTTTTTCTCTTGAAGATTGATTTGCACCCATGGGTTTGACCCATTTAGGTAGATCTTTCAAGGGTCCATGTACCATTCTTGTGCATGGAGTCTATCTCAGACTTCATTGCTAGCATCCAACTATCCATGCCATGATTGTCCAAAGCTTCATCTAATGAAGTTGGTTCATCATCAAACTCTTCTTATACATAAAATATGTACTTTTCAGGTTGTCTTTGAACCCTATAACTCTTTCTAAGAGGTACAATCATGTATCATTTTCAATTATCCCTTTGGTTTTTGGTGTAAGAATTTCATGGTCTCACCAGACTTGAATCATGTATCATTTTCAATTATCCCTTTGGTTTTTGGTGTAAGAATTTCATGGTCTCACCAGACTTGATTAGCCTCTTAACTTCATTATTTGCTTGACTTATAAGGAATTCATTTTCTAGAAATTTGACGTCTCTATAAACAAATACCTTTTTAAGTCTTAGGATCATAAAGTTGGTATCCGATATCATTCTTTACGTATCCAATGAAGTAACACTCTCTGGCACGAGATTTCAATTTGTTTACGTCTACATTTTTAGCATGAATCAAACAACCCCCAAATAATCAAGTGTCATACACTAGGCTTGGTACCATACCAAATCTCATGAGAAGTTTTGGGTACATAGGTTACATTGACCCCAGAAACTAAGAGGTAAGTTTACTTTACTCATCATTGATCTAACCATGTCCAACATGGTTTTGTTGCATCTTTCTGCAACTCTGTTGAGTTGAATACCTGGAGGAGTGGGATTGGAAATAATTTATCTCTCCTTAAAGTATTCTTTGAAATTATCTAAGAGGTATTCACCACCTCGGTCAGATCGAATTTGTTTTATCTTCTTTTCAGTTTGATTCTCAACCAACGCCATGAACTCTTTGAACTTTTCAAAGATTTGGTGTATGAGACGTAATAAGAAGACAAAATCATACCACGAATGGTCATCAATATAGGTCAGATAATATTGGTGTCCATTTTGAGTTGCAGTATGACAGAGACCCCATACATCAGTATGGATAAGGTCAAGTATACCTTTGTTTCGTTCACCTTTCTTAGAGAAGGATACCCTGGACATTTTTCCACGAATACAATGTTCGTAAGTTGAAAAATTAAGGTCTTATAGGAAATCTAGAGGTCCATCTTTTACCAGTCTATTGATCCTATCAACAGACACGTGTCTAAGTCTTTGATGGCAGATCATAGTTAAATGATCCCCATCCTCTCTTGATCATTTGAGGGTCTTATTGTTAACGATGTTATTAACATTAATGATACATTCATGTATGTTCAATTCATAGAGTCCAGAGAACCATCTTCTGTAAAAGTATCGTAACTATTTATGATAAATTTGTTACATAAAATGAAAGTATATCCATATCTAACCAGCTTAGATACAGATAGTAAGTTCCTTCTAACATATGGTACATAGAGATAATCTCTAATATTTAGAACTCTTCCATTGGATAATAATAGTTTACAGGTTACAATGTCGATCGCTGCAACAGTTGCATCGGATCCCATCTGGATGATTACCTCCCCATCATCAAGACTTCTGGTTTCTTGAAACATATGCAACAATTTGCATACATGAACAGATGCATCAGAATCAATAATCCAACTACCTTCTCGTCCTATGAGTAAGTTGCTTTCAATGATGAATGTAGATTTTTTATTTGCCAAATTTATACATGTGGACTTCTCTAAGGACTTTTAATATTTTGGATTGTTACTCTTCCAATGATGGTAGACATCCATCTCCATGGATGTCAGATGTGTTAAAATATTAGAAGATTGATCACCCGTTTGACCTTTCTACTTCTCTTGGATTGGACCCTTCTGAGATCCATGCTTCCTATAGCGCTTCCCTTTTACTTGTGCAACCATTGCACTGCTAGAGGGATATTCTTTATTCATAATGTCCTCAGTGGACCTTGATGTAGAAAGAATGTAGTTCACATCACCATACATCTCCTTCAGATTCACAAAGATGTCATGAGCAAATTCAATGTTTATAAGTTGCTTCAGAAGAACACTAGGCAATGACCCAAGAATATAGCAACGAGAAATCAAATGATCCTCGTCCCACTTCTTATTGAACTCTTGGGAATCCTTTGTCTAGGGGTTCTCATACTTCATAGATGAGAGCACATACCCTATGTGTTCTATCTCAAACACAACTTCCAAATTATGGATCCAATATATACGAATAATTTGGGCAGGTCAACTGATTGACCTTAAGCATATTGTTCAATGGATTGAGAGATTTCACCTAAAATTAAAAAGAATACACTTTAATAAATCTTAATTGAGGAGAATAAATAATTTAATATTTTTAAATCAAGATGTTCTCATATTTTTCATACTTTGAAAGTCTTTCCTTAGTAAGCTTTCAAAGCATGAGGTAGGCTAACCAACAACCTCATTACAAGACGCGAGTCTCCTTTCCGTTTTCATTACACCCTAATAATATGATAAAATGCAACTACGATGAAAGAAGCATGAACTCTTTTGCCTTACAAGTCCAACTTGTATTCTCAGTTCGATCTTCAACACACACACCCTCACATATATGGAGGTAGCATGTTATCAATTAAACCGACTGTAAATGAGCGAAATATAATTTATGCTATGCGCAATCTAATGCCGCCTTAATAATACGAGAAACAACATTGGGGTCACTATGTATACAACCCAGCTTTTTCGAGAAACGAAGAATCCGATAGATGTGAATATGTATTCCAGAGTCATGGCTACACATGAGCATATCTAAAAATACAACCCATGACGATCGTGTTCTCTGCAATGACCGAAGACCACAGATGTCATTACATGAATTAGTCCATATTTTGTTTAAATTAATGATTAACCATTTCGAATCATATTCTCATGATTAAGCTAATAAGGAATATAACTAGGACACATACTTATTATCTTAGGTTTAGTTTAATAAAAACATTGATAATCAATCAATCCTAACTTTTCAATCATTATGCACTTGATGTTATCATATAATATACACCCTCACTTGTTACTGTTCATTATTTGAATTTTAGTTGTTAAAGTACACTATGACTTCTCATACTACCCTTCCTTGAAATGGACCCAGCCAGATCATGCAGACTTATGCTAACAGTGAGCGCTTCCATTCCAAATGCTGCGGAGGGTTCCAATTAAGTAAACCATTAGCATATCCAAGCCAAGGCACCTTCACCATTCCAATTCGAGACAACACAATTGGTACACATTGTACTAAGGGTTTTTTTGATCTTTCGACTATGAATGATAATATATAATAATACTCAGGAGTGTATTTATTTCCTTTTCCATCATCATTTCACTTTTTAACATTTATACATTGAAATTGGAACTGGACATTTGATTCAAATGATGTGAAACTTTATCCAATTAACTCCCAAATCATTAAACTAATAAATGGAGCCACTAAAATCCATCCGATTTCATAATCCCCTTGGATTGGAAGTGTCATCATAGATGATCTATTATGATATATTTAACCCTAAGTATTTTCAATACTCATTCATCCTTCATAATGGACGACTTTGATATATCCAAAATTCAAACTGTAGCTTGATTGTCTTCTTTAGAACAAATCAATAGATTCCTCATTCAATTATGTGCTAATATTAATCACATAATTTCCAAAGAATATATTTATATCTCAAATGTGTCTTATTTCATAAACAAGACGTCAATACATGAAATTCATTATGACCCCAAATTATCTCATGAGTGAGTTTTGTCTCCCGATTCATCAACTATGAACATGCATTATTCTTTTGAGAGATCATGTTTCTCATATGTCTTCATATGCACACTAACTCATCGGTATATGGACCTTGGTTAGGTTACCAACTTATTGGTATGTCAAATGTGCACACTCAGGCATATAGATGTATATCTGTCTTCGATCAAAGGATGTGTGTCTGTTCGTGACAATTACGATTCAGATCTTAGTTTACCTTGACATCATCAAGTCAACTCTTTGACTTGATTATTCCAACATTTCTGAATCTGTATTCCTATGCAGAGGACCTGCATCAAGAAGTCGGTCAGAAATCAATCTTTGGAGAAAGACTTCCATATATCTCTCAGACTGGAGATCTTTATTGAATATCACATATTAATATTAGTCGTGTCCTCCCAACTTCATGATATTCAATATGCCCATGATACATAATCCTAATTATACAAACATACCTTGATATTAAGTGCATTCACAAACATTCAATTCAGATGAACATGATAAAATAATGTTTATTGTATTAATGGGTTGCCAAGGGCTTACAAGTCCAACTCTCTCCAACTAGCCCTTAGAGCCATTCACATACAACTCTTAAGCCCATATTAGTTACATGATGGTCTAAGGCCTTTTGAGTCAATGGCTTGGTTAGAGGATTATCGATGTTGTCGGTAGTGGAAACCTTAGTGATCGTGATATCACCATACTTCTGGATCTCCTGAATGATGTGATGTTTCCTCTCTACATGCTTGCTTCTTTGATTCCACCAGGGTTCCTTCTCTTGCACTATGGAATCCATATTGTCGCAGATCAATGGGGTGAGAAATTTTGATGATGGAACTATGTTAAGTTCCATGATGAACTTGCGCAACAACACGACCTCTTTAGCAGCATCCGATGCGGTTATGCATTCTGCTTCAATCATTGAGTCAGTCGTGGTGTCCTACTTCTTGCTTCTCCAGCTCACAACACCATCGTTCAACAAAAATAAGAACCCTAAAATTGATTTCATATCATCCACATCTGATTGGAAGTCTGAATTAATGTACCTTAAACTTGGAGATCATTATCTCCATCAACAAAGATGTAGTTTTGAGTTCTTCTTATGTATTTGAAGACGCTCTTCACTACATTACAATATTTCTCTCCATAATAAGATTGATAATGACTTACCACTCCCACTGCATGGAAAATGTCTATTCTTGTACACATCATGGCATACATCAAGCTTCTTACAGCCGATGCATAAGGGCATGCGGTCATGGATTTCTGTTCCTCAATAGTTTATGGAGCCATCCCTTTTAGATAGGTGAACATCACGTTTTAAGGGAATGAAGAAAGATACAAGATATTTCCAAGATCTTCTTGATATATTCTTGTTGTAATAGTCATAATATCCTCTTTTCTTCATTTCTAAACAACTTCAAACCCAAGATATAAGAGGCTTCTCCGAGATCTTTCATCTCAAAGGAGTTTAGAAATCTAAATTCTTTTTAATTTCCATAATGCTTAGTGCAACAATCCAGACAATTCGCAAAGTCGATCCAACCGACTTCACAATATCTCACTGCATTTCAAACATATAAGTGCATATATAATGAAAGGAAATATGAAATAAAAAACTTTATAATTTATTGCATATATCCAAATTTAAAAACAATGATTTCTGATTCGAATTTGCAAGTCGTGACCACCACACTTCAAATTAGAAAGCATCAGACAATGTGGACTTAGAATTTATTGCGGCTCCAAATAATTACAAAATATTACGTCAAATTCATTATGTCAATATATAAAATATATTCCCATCTATTTTGAGTCCCAAAATAAGAGAAACAAGTCAATTAAAATAATCGAGTCCTCTTCCAACTCTGCATATGGAGAAATCTAATTTCTCGAGACCACATGGTCAGAATCATGCAAAAATTTTTTGCACTGATTGGGGACTAGATTTATGACTTGTTAGTCCGTATTTTATCATATTTTATGACTAAAAAATAGTAGCTAAAAATTCATGAGTTTAATGCTACAATCTTTGATCGAAATTAGAGTCCGTGATCGTTTTTACCATCTGAATCTTCTTCCGAATGCCATCAACTATTGGTTTATCTTTATAGCATGAGTTCAAACCTTCTAGATATCATATATATCTCAAAAAGAAGTTCAAAATAGGGGAAAATTGCAGCAACTTCAAAAGTCACCAATTCTTTCGAATCGTTAAAATTAACGCAAGACAACGTAACTAATGATTGGACCAATATGGCCAAATGTTCATCGAAATTGGATGGAATTCAAATACTCTAAATCATGGCTCTGATACTTATTGAAGGAAGTAAATAAAACTTTATGAACTTTGCATTATAGAAACACATAAAAAATTGCAAACAGTTTGCACATTTGAAGTGTTCATCGTATGAACGCTACTTTTACCATAACAAAAATGTATGAAAAGCAAAACCATATAGTTCAAGGAAACAATTTTTGAATATGGCTTCAAATATTCTTATCAATATTAGGAAGAGATCAAGGTTACCTCTTGAAGCATGAGTCTCTAAAGTAAGAGACCTCCCGAATCAAGTCCGATCTGTGCTTGCTTCTCTCGTGGTCACGATGATGACTCGTATTGCTCCCCACGAACTTTGATGTTGACTTTTTAAACTTGTCTACGCGAGGATGATCAAGCTCATAATGTCATCGTACAAAATCAATCTTTCTTCATGCATGGCGGGCATAAAGAAGGAGATGATCTTCTCCTCCACAAGGCCACACCAATGGAGAGAACATAGGTTGACAAGATGGATGTGTATGGACTTGAATAGTAGATGTGTATGCAAAATGAATTCTAAAAAACTCTTTGCATCTTTTAATTCTCAAAGTAAGAGAATATTGAGAGGCACAAGCATGCTCTAAAAGAGAGGCAAAGCCCTCTCTTTTACAGTCTCGATGGATGCCCTTCGGAATGGAAGTGTCATGATAGATGATCTATTATGATAGAATTAACACTGCGTATTCTCAATACTCAATCATCCTTCATACTAGAAGACTTTGATATCCGAAGTTCAAACCCTACTATAACTGTCTTCTTCAGAACAAATCAATAGATTTCTCATTCGATAATTGGACGACAATATTAATCATATACTTTTCAAAAACATATATTATTATCTTGAATCCGTGTCTTAAGACGGCAATGCATGGAATTCATTGTGGCCCAAAATTATCTCATGAATGAGCTTTGTCTCCCGGTTCATCAACTATGAACTTGTATGTTGAGAGATCATATTTCTCGTATATCTTCATATGCACACCAACTCACTAGTATATGGACCTTGGTTAGGTCACCAACCTATTGGTCTGTCAAACGTGCATACTCATGCATATAGATGTATATCTGTCTCTGATCAAAGGACGTGCGCCTAATGACAGTTATGGCTAATGTCTTAGTTTACCTTGACTTCATCAAGTCAACTCCTTGACTTGGCTATTCCAACGCTTTCGAATCTATGTTCCTATGTAGAGAACCCGCATCAAGAAGTCAGTCGGAAATCAGTCTTTGGAGAAAGATTGCCATCTCTTTCTCAGATTGGATATCTTTATTGATTATCACATGTTAATATCAGTTATGTCCTCCCAACTGCATGGTATTCAATACGACCACGTTACACAACCTTAATCATACAAAGGGACCTTAATATTAAGTGCATTCACAAGCATTCAATTCAGATGGACACGATAAACCAATAACTTTTATTGCAGTAATAGGTCGCCAAGGGCTTACAAGTCCAACACTCACGTTTTACTTTCGCACTAACGCTCGTAAGCATGGCAAGACTTTCTCTTATTCTTAATGGAACATACGTATACGTGGATGGGTAACTTGAAAATGAACCCACATCATCCTTATATACAAGTTCTTAGAAACGACCAACCGCGAACATCCTCACGTTTACGTTAACATTATATATGTAGTGCAAATATGCTTATTTCACAATGTATGTCTGTTCAAGGCATCGGGTACATTCTTCCTAAAGTACTCGTACAACTTTCTTTGTCCTAGTCTATACGTATCTCCTCATTCCTTACTTGATGATGACAAGTTCTCTACATTCAATGGCGTGTGGTCCACACATTTTAATGCTCATAAGGCTCTATGCATACACATATGCAACCACATCTCATTACTCATCAATTTGTATGATGCATCATTACGGATGCCACTACCATGCTAATATTACGTACCCATGGATCCATTTTCATGTTTTATTTGGCTGCATGTATTTGTGAGGCTAGATCTACCTAGGGAGAGCAGATCCTCTGCAGTACTGCAGGGATCTGTTGTAAATCGGGACCAAGCTCGAGCCGCTCGATCAAGATCGAGCGTTTCACATGGTAAGGGCTCAGAGAAACCTGTATTTCGTGTGAACCGCTCGATCTTGATCGAATGATCTGGACGTGAGCGGTTCGAGCGTGGTTCCGATTTACAACAGATCCCTACAGTACCGTAGGGGGATCTGCTCACCTACCTAGGGCTCCGTAACACTATGCATCCGTGCAAGTATCCATTGCACACAACCTTTCCTTAGCCATGAACCCAATAACAAAGATGAGTCTTAAATGACTCGCGTGGGTAGCCTTCGAGATACCCATTCACGGAACATTTTCTTTGTATATCGAAGCTATTCATGTGCATATATCTACCATCATGTATCCACACATATTACACATCTCGGATCTTGGAGTTTGGCAAACCTTCCCTACCCGAATATTCAACCGTCCTCGATTGAGCCTCCATTCTTCAATTGGCATCCTGTCATGTTCCTCCATCTACAATGTGGAGGCGGATCGTCTGCAGTACTGTAGACTCTACAGTAACCGGTCGATCTTGATCGAGCGGTTCGCATGAATTTCCACGGTACGAGCCCGCAAAAAGTGCGAATTCGTGCGAACCGCTCGATCAAGATCGAGCGGCTCCAGTGATCCACGGTTTCACTGCAGAGTTTGCAGTAATGCAAACGATCCTCTCACCTACAATGTACCCTCATGGTGCATATAAAAGGGGATGGCGGCGCAAGCACGCACCCACTTTTTCCATTACTACCAATGATCGTCCTATGAACTTCATCGTTTCCTGTTACTTCCTTCCATTTTACAAGGAAAAAGGATGCTTATGCATCAACTCTCATTCTTACTGTATCCTTATGTTCTCACTCGAACATGTGAGATCAATGCCTTATGTTCTCACTCGAACGAGATCAAATAATGAGGTGGCTCACCATCATTTCATCATTATGGATTGCTAGTAATTTGTCCATTTCTTCCATAGCTAGTTCCAGAGTAGCAACATAATCCACTACGAACACCCTTCTCCCAATACGAGGCTTTGGAGAGAGAATGCACCAAAAAAATCTGATCTGATGGTAGGGATGCAACCATATGCGGATATATCCGTATCCGTCCGCTACAGTATCCGTTTTTAAGTGGATACAGATATACATTTTCGGATTTTAGCGGATACGGATACTAGTTTTAATTTTTTTGCGGATACGGATTCGGATACGGATGCCATTATAGATTTTTTTTGCGGATACAGATACGGATGTATATATTGTTCGCGGATACGGATACGGATATCCGTATTATCGAGTCACTTATGACATGTACATCTATGTGATAATATAGATCTCCTGATGGACATACATGTAAAATTTTATTTTGAGTTTGCAGAATTTGATTTTTGAACTATTGTGGAACTACTTTAAATCATCTTTTTTCTTTTATGGAACTTTGTTGTTAGCTTATAATTGCATGTTTATATTTTGGGTCAACAAGATATGCAATATTTCAGCTTCACAAATGTTTTGCATGCATCAATATAGCACTAACACGAAATTGTACCTCATCATGAAATGTAAAAAAAAAGTAATAAACTTTTATAATTTATCATAATGTCGTTTTATGAAATATACCATATCACCTTTATCTTACTAGTTGGTTACAACGTTACAATATTACCTATATTTTGGAAACATTTCAAATGAAGGAAGACAGATGTACGTCATCGTATAATTTTATTATATGCTATTCAATTTATTTCATTCAATATTGTCATTTATTTTCTTATTTATTACGTAACATTGTATGTTTATTAAATTTAGGATTAGTCATCCATCAATTATAAGTTCGTAAAGACATCATTTCTAATTAAAAGTATGAGTATGAGGATGCACTTACTATTTATAGGATAATCAGTATCCGTTTCTTAAATATCCGTATCCACATCATGATTATCCGATTCCGATTCCGTATCCGTATTTAAGGATATCGTATTCAATTTTCGATATCCGTATGATATCCGTTTCTGTATCCGTATCCATATTTTGAAACGGATAAGGATATGGTAATACCTATATCTGTATCCATATCCGTCCGTTTGCATCCTGTAATTGATCCCAACAATTGCTCAAGCTTTGATATCAATGTCGCAAGGTGAACTATTTACTAAGTTTTGAGTCCTATCGAATGCAGTGTTGGCTTTGTTTGAGCTACCCTACCTAAACTCCCTACTTAGGATGGGCACCAACATGTGCAACTGTCTTGCACTTTGATTGCTCACACACCAACGTTCAAATGGGAGCACAAGCACACAAGAATAAAATGACATGCACAAGACATTCTCTTATTCTCAAGTGAACCCGTCTCATTTAAGGACATGAAACTCATCTCATTTACTTTGAATGGGTTTGGATTTTGAATTCACTACCAATGCGAGTATGGCTATGAGTGTCTTGTGGGTACCCGAACCCGTCCCAAACCTGAATTAAAAATAAAAATAAAAATAAAAATAGATATGTGTGTTGTATTTTATTCAAACTAATCAAATCCATTTTATATCTAGTAGATATTGATCTACATATATAAAAATCCAGCTCAATCTTCTCCTCTCCGTCCATTTATTCATATTCAACTATCTTTTTGTATCTTTGATGGAGCCTTCTCCCACTGTAAGTAGGGTTGGCTACATGGATTTTTGATCAAACCCATGTTGAAAAATCCAACTATTTTTTATGCTAGTTGTC
Source organism: Ottelia alismoides (assembly GCA_037367405.1). Taxonomy (NCBI): domain Eukaryota; kingdom Viridiplantae; phylum Streptophyta; class Magnoliopsida; order Alismatales; family Hydrocharitaceae; genus Ottelia; species Ottelia alismoides. Next base: position 13,875 of record JAZKJV010007178.1, on the reverse strand, counting down.
GGCTATCTAATGCAACCTCCAGAAGGGAGGATTTGAACCCTGATCTTTCGGGTAGTAGGCACACTGCACTACCACCTTTCTATATCTTCAATAAATAAAAATCATCAACCTAAAATATTTAAACGCATAGCATATAAACCTTTAGCCAACACATTGCACATCTTTATGTATCGCCATATTACATGAATTTCCATTGTTTAATCTATCTGTGAAAATCTTTTTACATTTATGAATAATTTAAGATTTTTTTGTGTGTCGAGGATGTGGGTACCCATTGGGTGCATGTGTATCTGACGAGTATATAGGTACTCACTAGAAATTACCTGTTTAATAAATAGGTGGTGATGACGCAAATATCCGAGCGACTAAGGTAATCAGGTGTATCTAAGATGGTCGTTGCGACCTCGGTCACTCAGATGTGTCAATCAAGAAAAATGAACCACTAATATCAATAAAATTAGATAAATCACGAAAGCGGTCCTGCTATGGGATTAACCTGGTATAGCACCCAGGGTCGAACTCAAGGAGCACGGGATGGCCCGAGGGCCTACGAAGTAGTAAAAAGAAATAAAATGAAAGAGGAAAATATTTTTAGTGGTTTTTGAATATTTTTATATTTTTTTGGATTTTTAAGTAATTAAGAAAATAAAGAAAAACAAGGAAAAGCACACTTCAACAATTTATTCAAAGCATCAAAAATCAACCAAAAATTGAAATAAAAATATTTTTATGTGTTTTATATTTTTTATGTTTTTGGTGAATTTTTGAGAATTTTCTAAGGTTTATTTAATTTTCTAAAAAAATCAAAAAGTGAGATAAACAGGGGGTACTGTCCAGCCGAGCCAAAAAGCCCTAGATAAAATATCTAAGAGCCTCAAAATGGCCTAAAGGTAATTTTCCTGTAAAGAAGATGAAACAAGGAAAATTTAGGTACCACTTTTATTATTTTTGGGTTTTTGGTGTATTTACTAGAATTTTTATAGGTTTTTATGTATTTTTAAGTTTTTAGTGGTTTTAGACAATGAAAAATAGCCAAAATTGGCTAGAAACTCAAACACATCAAAACACACAATAGACAATTTTTTTGTAATTTTTAAACACTATTTAATATTTTTTTATGATTTTTATAGCTAGACAGTGAAGAAAATGAAGGTTTTTGAATTTTTAAAAATAACAAACGAAATCAAAAATGTTCTCAAAAATCCACAAAAATCCTACACCATGGCAGGAGCCATGCATCAAATTTTCGTTGGATTTGGAGGTGTTTTGACATTTTATTCAAAAATAAAGGACGGGCACCGTGCAAAGGGACCAAAGTGCAAATATCCTAAGTTCTGGGGGGTCTGGTGCAAAATACCCAGCAAAACACGTGCCACGCGCGTGCCTGGGGCACTGAGGGACCCAAATGTAAGAAAAATAAGTCCCGAGGACTTATTGGTAACAGGTACCAAAAGTCCAGGGGGCTTACCTGCAAATTACCCAAAATATATCGCACATGTGGAAATAAATCATGCACAGGGGTATAAATGCAAATAAGTAAAAGATTTCATTCATTCATTAACATCCAGAACTACAGGGGTCTCTACTGCAAATAACCCAAAATATCACGTGTCGATGCACGTGTCCACAACTGGCAGGGGTATAAATGCAAATAAACTAAAGCTCAGGGTCCAACATGCAAATTACCCTAAAATTAAACAACTGACTTTAATATTTACAGGACTAGAACGAAATAAAATAAAGACAGGAGCCTAAGGGTAAATTACCCTTTATTAAGCGGATGGGCTGGATGCGCGCCACGTGGAGATCGGACGGCGGCTGGCAGTGGGCGCTCTAGATGTCGCCTCCTCAGATCGAACGATCAAGGCTGCTCCTGAGATGGACGGTGCTGATGAAATCTGGAGCGGGAGGGGACGATCAACGGCAACTGGAGGTCCTGGATGAACAGGCGACCGGCGAACTTCGCCGGCCTCGTGGAAGCGCTCCCGGCCTCCTCTGCTGCGCCTAAGGATCGGAGAAGCTCCGGCGTGGCTGTGCGCAGCTACTGATGCCCTCCGATGGCCCAGCCGAGCTCGGGAGAGCTCCGGCGAGGGTGGCGGAGGTAAGGTTCCTGGTCTGAACGTCGAAAGGCCTCAGATGACCTTTGTTTAACCTGCAAATCAACCCAGAAGACTCGCGGGTCGAGGGCAAAGTGCCTCGACCCGGTTAGGCGTAGCGACGGTGGCTGGTGGGTCGGGATGACGAGCTCCGGCGAAGGTGGTGGACGGAGGAGCTCGGTTCCCAGCTCCTGTGCGAGCTGGGTTGAGTGAGTGGGTGGAGAAGGTGCGTCGGGGAGAGGTGAACGTGAGGGTCGATTCCGATGATCGGATAGTGGTCGGAACCGGGGTGAATCGGAGAAATACGGCGGCGACGCAAATTGGGCGAAAATGGAAATCAATGAAGAGGGTAGGTTATTGGAGCTACCTGGGTGGTCGGAGAGACTGGGGAAGAGCTGCTGGAGCTCCTGGTCGTCGCCTCGAGGATCGTCTCGGTCCGAGGCTCGAAGCTCACGCGGGTGGCGGAGCTGCGGCGGCTGAGCTCGCCGGATCGATGGAATCGCCTCCTCTCCTCGCTGCAACAGGTCGAGGACGCGAGCTGTCACCTCACGCACTCTCTGGAGCTCACTGGAGAACGAAGTAAATGGCCAAAGATAGAGCAAATGGGTGGCGGAGCTCGCTTAAGTATGCTGGAGGGGTCCGAGAAAGATGGCTCGGGTAGGTCATGGTGGCGCGCGGATCCCAAGGTGGATGCCCGGCGAGGATGTCGGATATGTCAAGATCAAAACGGACCCGGGGTTTAGGTGGGATTCAATCGGGTTTAGGCGCTAGAAATTAGGGAAGTCGGGTCGGGCGCTTAAGTCCGCAGAAGGTGGTCCTGGGGGGGGTAGTTGACCGGGCGGTCAACATCCCCAGGATCCAATAGGAATGGGCCACGTGGCTGAGTTTTGAAATGAATATTAAGGGTAGCTAGGGCCCGAATTTGCAAAAACTCAAAACACAAAATATTTTTATTTTATTTTTTTCTATTTTTTAGTGATTTTTAATTAATTTTTGGAAATAAAAATAAGGTATATACATAGTATGTAATATATAGGTATATGTACACTATTAAGGTTTTTGATTTTTTTGATTTTTAATTATTATTTTTATGCGATTTTATTCCTATTTTATATTTTATTTATTTTCATTATAAAATAAGGAATAAAAGGGTATTTTTATTTCATTTTTATTATTTATATACATAGGTAAAATAAATATATATGTACATCTATATACATGGTATATGTACAATGTATTTTTGTATTTTTAATTTTGTTATTTTTATTTTGTTTTTGTTTTACTTGTTTTCATTTTATTTATTTACATAACATAAAATATTTACAAAAATTATAAAAGTTAATTTTAAATATTTACAAGACTGAATAAATATGTATGTGAGTCTATGTACAAGGTGACTATACAAGGGGTGTTTTTGCTTTCTTTTTGATTTTTAAATTTTTCTTTTGATTTTATATTTATAAATATATATAAGTATTTACAAGCATGTTTTTGGTGAGGAAAATATCTTTATTTTATTTACATAAATATTTACACTCATGAGCCCCTATCTCCCTCTACTTTGGCTTTTATGCGGTCAGGCCCATGCTGAGCCCTCCCTTGGGTTAGGTTGCTCAATATTTATTCTAAATATTTCCCTCTTTTTCTTTTTAATCTTTATTCTTTTATTTTTGCACAAAAACATGCTAATTATAGATTTTTACACAATGCATGCTTTTGGTAATTATTCCTATTTACACATATCTACATGTATTTGCAAAGTTTTTTGTAGCTAAAATATAAGAATAAAGAGTGATGAATGAGTATTCATCACCCCCTATACTTAACTTTGCTAGTCCCTTAGCAAACACTTATTTGAAAAAGAAGTGAAAAAGAAAGAAAGAAAAAGAAAAAGAGGATGTACATGGATCAAGGTTGATTATTAAACTTGCCTTCATTAAATTGAGGTATGGAGCTCGATCAGATCTTTGGGTTATTAATGTGTCGGAACCTTATTTAGACTTAAGCTTAAAACTCAACAGCCTCTAAGTTCCACTAATCTATAACCAAGACTCCTCAACGCTCCAGATCAGAACAAGTCATCAATCACAAACCCTGAAGACCATGAATCTTTTCTTGTCCTGTGAAAGTGAGGTCTAAGCTCTCCACCTCAGAAATGACAACTTGACAACCCTCCCCAACAAGGTAACTCTATGACCTCAATCTGGCTACTCTTTCCTCGAGGAGCGGGGTATTCCCTTCTAAGTTCAAGTACAACCGGCTCAAGAAGAGGAGGAAGAAGAAGAGAATGGGTCAAGGCCAGTGTAGCCAAGTACCCCTGGGAGCTTGACCAGTGTAGCCAAGTCTCCCTGCTGCAAGCTACAACAGGTGGAACATGAAACCAAGCTTTGCTTATTGCACTCTATATACATACTCCGGTGGAATTATCATTTTCTATCAGACCCACCACTTTTTTGGAGCTATTTTTCTTTTTGCACATTTTTTTAGTGCATCTGTAAAACATATACATGTGCAGCATATATACAAGGAGTTTTTCCTCTTGAGCCAGTAGACTATCCCTCTTTTGAAGCTTTATTGCAACCCACAACTCCCGTCGTTAGACCTCATGGCAACCAGACCAAGTTGAGACGCACTTCCTTCACTAAAAGAAGAAGAGAGGTTCCGCCTAGAAGTACTACCCTCATATGCTACCCAAGTCAAGGAAGGCTGCCTCCTCACCACCTCATCCGTAGAGAGCTCGGTGCATAGTGCTGGTGTCCAAGTAAAGCCATAATCTATATGAGTCATGTGTTGTTGTTAAGTGCTCTACTTAGGCTCGTTGAGATGACATGTGATCATAGCCTAGTGGACTCAAAGAATTAAGTCACCATGGACCTGAAAAGCCTTAAACCTAAGCCCTATAAGGTTCCTCTTAGAAGTTAGGTGGATTAAGATCTTAATCAAGCTCCATTTCTCAATTTGATTCCAGGCTAGTTTAAGTGTCAACTATCATCCAGAAAAACTATATACATATGTACAAAAGATGCTTATTTACACAAATTTTACAATCATGCACAATTTTTGAAAAATGTTTTGAAATCATGAATGGATGATGCATGAAGTGCAAGTTTTGCAAAAAGATATTTACACACATTTACACAAGATTTTTGCAAACTTTTGATTTTCAAAACATTTTGGAAAAAATTTATACTATATACATAATTTTGATAAGAAAATAATTACACAAGCTTTACACAAAAGATTTTTGAAATCATTTTTACAAAAATAATTTGTACACTAGCTATTTATGTGCAAGTAAAAGAATGTTATGTACATGAAAAATTTTTAATTTTTGTGATTTTTAGCCATTTTTATTTATTAACACACTCACACAAAGTACGAGTTATGGCTAAAGTATATATGAAATATATACACACCCCCTATACTTAGCTCGAACGATGTCCTCAGAGTCAAGAGCGATGAAGAAGACATAACTCGTGCTAGGTATAGGGAAGTAAAAAGAAAGGCTATATACAAGGAAGAAGAAGAAAATAGAAAAGTCAAACGGGTCTCAGGTCTTCCCCCTATACTTAGGATTAAATAATCCTAAGTATAGCAGGCTGTATACTAAGGAAAAACCTGAGTGGAGAATGTACAGGGTCTACCCCCCTATACTTAGGGTGAAATATCCCTAAGTATAGGCAGCAAAACAGGGGTAGCAAGACACGAAGAAAATCACGAATATATACAAGAGGGAGAACATCACTCCCCCTATACTTGAGGTGGAAAACCTTAAGTATAGGCAACGCAACAGAAGTGATGAAACAGAACGAATGAACAACTCGGTGTTTCCACCCCCCTATACTTAGGATGAGTAGTATCCTAAGTATAGCAAAGATAATCCTAAACGAGACCTGGGGTGAAAACAAGAACGGAAGAAAGAAAGATCAAATCAAGACGAAACACGTATATACAAAAGAGTACAATATTGAGGTGCCTCTCAACAAGCGCTAGATTTTACGCCCCTAGCTGGGCGCAAAGGCTAGGACAATGCAGTATCAAGGTTCAGGACGGCATCGGTAAGTCGAATGCCGTACTGTCGCCGCAGTCTCGGTGTCTGAACAACGACGAACTCAACAGTGTAAAGCAAGACACCCAGGTATGCAATCAGGCGGGTGTCTGCTACCGGCCAATGATATGAGCATAAGTGATCGGGATCCGGTAGCACAAAAGAAATCATCGGCTCTGGGTCAGACTGGAGTGAGAGTGTAGAGCCGAAGAGATAAAACGTGGAGAAAGATGGATCAGTAATAGAATCTTCCATGTCCATCAGTGTCTCAAGCAGGTGTGGACAATCAAGATCAGGAGACTCTCTAAGCAGACTGATATCCGATGCATGACATAAAATCAGATCAGGCAAATCATCGAATATCTCCAGAATGGGTTCATCCTCGCGAGGGTCGTCGAGTTGAGAAGACTCAGAATCAGAATGATCTAAAGACTCGGTTTCGTGTTCCGCCAGATCGGAAACACTCTCAGTAGGTGAAACCGAGTACTCATCGAGTGCGGCATCCTCCCGCAGATAACCCTCGGGGAGAGATGCAAGATCAGAAGTGACAAGAAAAGGATCAGGATCTAGATTGGCATCGGCGCTGCTAACAAGTATCCACTCGGTGCACCAGGCTGCATCATCATCGGAAGTGTAGCTGTCGGCAATCTAGAAGCGGGAGAAGGTACTGGTCAACAACGCGGACGCTGGCGAAGTGTCTGCGGCTGATCCTCGCTCTGCGGCTATGCTGGCTGCCAACTGGTCCTCAGGAAATGTATCTATCTCAACAAAGTGGAGGACAAAAGGCTCGAAGACGGGACTCTCGGTGTATGTACTCTCAAAGTGCTGTCCCTCCTCAAGCTGTGGCTGCTGGGCTGAGTCCTGGTAACTGTCTGCATCCAAGAAATGTCTCTGCAGGAAGGAAACTGACTCCTCCGGGACTGGAAACTGAAGTGGCTGAGTCAATGGCTGCAACAGCTGGGGCTCCTCCGGCTCCTGGAGTATCAGAAGATCTGATATCCAAGACTCGTCAACTGAGAACTCTGGGACTGACTCGAATTCCAACTGGAAAACCAACGGAAACTCAAGTAGACTCTGGGTCCGAACCTCTGCTATGGCAGTCATCTCCTCTGTCGGTGGTGCTGCATGCTCCACGTCCTCTTGCTGGTGTGTAGAAGCTGACTCATCATGTAAAGTGACACACCGCACGGGTACTGCATCGTCCGCATGTGTTGTTCCGACTAAGGCATCTCGTGAAGAAGAACTCTGTGAAAGTAGCCTCGAGATGGTATCCAGAAGGTGAATGTCGGAACTGCGGTGTGAACCGCCACATGTGGTAATCACCAGTGCTATCTGCTCTGCGGTCATCCCCCGCATGGAGATCTCTATCAAATCTGTCAATGGAAGTCCGTGCTCAGGAAATCTCCTCAAGAGGTCAAGAAACCTCGGCCATGCCTCGTGCAATGGCTCCAGGGTGTCAACTGAAAAATCCATGATCAAAGACCGCATGAACTCTGCTCTACGCGGGGGGAAGTATCTCTGTAAGAACTCTCGGCGTAGCTCTCCCCACGTCTCGAATGTCCTCCCCAATCGTCGGTGCCATCTCATGGCTCTGTCGTGAAGCGTGAAGGGGAAGGTCCTGCTCATCAGCTCCTCTGCAGTGAAGTCTGAATATCTCTGTGCTCTACAAAACTCCTCGAAAGCGGACAGGTGAAGATACGACTCCTCGTGCGCCTCTCCTGAAAACGTCGGCAGTCGCTGAATGTAATCCAAATCCAAGGCGAATGGACCTAGTGTAGAAGCTGACTGAGCTCCATGTGCTATCTGCTCCTCCATTCTTCTGGAATATGATATGTCTGCTGATCTCCACTGCTCTCTCTGGTCACCAACGGAGTGCGCTCTCAACTCAGCAACAACATCGTCCGGGTCTCGCATCTGCTCTATCGGGTATCCTCGGACGTCTCGCACAGCATGCCCAGAGTGATGAGATGAAAGGGAGGGAGGGAGCGGGAGGTTGGTCGGAGATCCGACCTCCCTAGAAGGTGGACTGGAGTGATGGTCAGAAAGCGAAGAAAAAGCCGTAAGAGTCGGCTTGTAGTGAGGGGAATCCATCATCTAGGGATAAAGAAGAAGAAGAAAAGAGAAATGAAGGGAGGTGAGGGAGGGAGATGAGAAAGGATCGAAGGGATCTGGCAATCAAACAAGATGAACAAGCAAACCCCCAATTCACCTACGCACACAGAGCTGAAGACCGAAGGGATCAGTCAATTATCTTGTCAATTTTATTTTAGGTGATCATCCAGTCTATCAGAGCGATTATGTGAGGTCAATAGGTATCCAGATCTTTCTCAACCGACTGTCCCGTATTGAAAGCCGGTAGTCACTCAAGAAAAGATCGGAGGCTCTATCCTAATGTGCGGATCACTCTCTCGCTCATCCAAACCAGTCAAGGAGGGGGTTACTCTCCCCAAGACAGATTTTCAATGAAGTGTCTTTTAGGTCAAGTATGATTAGCAGTCCCGATTTTATTGTTTTTGTTTTTAGGTATTTTTCAAATGAAAACAAACGGCCTAACGAATTTTTCGGTTCTCCTGGTTATTAAGTCCAAAACAGGGGGGAGAAGACGAAAAAGCCGATGCGTGATGAAATCAATGATGCATGCTGAGTGAGAAATGCGTACCTTGTCTCCAGCACTCTACATGCAAGTGATCCGCGCAGAATTGAAAGACTGAAAATAAACTACCTATATGATGCAACGGGAAAGCCGAGTCCTAGACGAGCAATTTCTATCGCAAGAACCGTCTAACCGGTCACCGACCTCCAAGCCAAAGAGTCCGGTCTTGGCCCGTCCCTCCTCTGTCCGACAAATCGGGGGTAGGAGAAAGCGCTTTACAGGACGGGCTGCGGCACGTAGGCTACGAAGGAGATGAGTCAGTTATTTTTATTAATGATTTTTTTAGTAGGTCCAATTAACGTTCTATAGGAACAGGCAAGCAGTTAGGTCTGGGGACCCTACTAATTACGGCACAAGCAAGAGAAATTCCTAAGTCTAGGGGCTCGAGCAAAAACCGCGTAAACACCGGCAAAGGCAGTAAGAAAACAAAAGAAAACCAAAACCGCGTAAAAAGCCGCGAAAGTCCTAAGGGTCCCCCGAGCATACCGGTGCTCGGCGAAACAGACCCGCTAAGTCAAAAGTGTCCAAGTCCTGAGAGTCCCTGTATTATTACAATAATAATGAAAAATAAAAAGAAAATTCCTCTCCCACTCAACTCTCTCTCACTCTGTCCTGCGGCTCTATGAAGAAAAGAGCCGCCTCCGAATACCGCGGTTGCGTCGGCTTCTCGAAAGCAGTCGCCTCGGTCCTCGGGCCCTCGCAAGAAAAAGCAGAGTGGTCAGAACCAGATAATCAAATAATAAAAAGGAAAAAATAAATGGAAATAAAAACAAGGGTATATATGCAAAAATGCAAAATAAAATAAACACTCAAAATAATAAAAACAAAAATACAAGAAAAAGAAAATAAACAAAATAAAACAAAAATAAAATATAGCCAAAAGGCACGAAAAAGCCGCGAGCTCCGAAAGAGCCGCGAAAAGCCGCGAAAACAAAAAAAACGAAAAGAAAAAGAACACTACTAAGCCGTGCTCCCCGGCAACGGCGCCATTCTGATGACACAAATATCCGAGCGACTAAGGTAATCAGGTGTATCTAAGATGGTCGTTGCGACCTCGGTCACTCAGATGTGTCAATCAAGAAAATGAACCACTAATATCAATAAAATCAGATAAATCACGAAAGCGGTCCTGCTATGGGATTAACCTGGTATAGCACCCAGGGTCGAACTCAAGGAGCACGGGATGGCCCGAGGGCCTACGAAGTAGTAAAAAGAAATAAAATGAAAGAGGAAAATATTTTTAGTGGTTTTTGAATATTTTTATATTTTTTGGATTTTTAAGTAATTAAGAAAATAAAGAAAAACAAGGAAAAGCACACTTCAACAATTTATTCAAAGCATCAAAAATCAACCAAAAATTGAAATAAAAATATTTTTATGTGTTTTATATTTTTTATGTTTTTGGTGAATTTTTGAGAATTTTCTAAGGTTTATTTAATTTTCTAAAAAAATCAAAAAGTGAGATAAACAAAGGGTACTGTCCAGCCGAGCCAAAAAGCCCTAGATAAAATATCTAAGAGCCTCAAAATAGCCTGGAGGTAATTTTCCTGTGAAGAAGATGAAACAAGGAAAATTTAGGTACCAATTTTATTATTTTTGGGTTTTTGGTGTATTTACTAGAATTTTTATAGTTTTTATGTGTTTTTAAGTTTTTAGTGGTTTTAGATAATGAAAAATAGCCAAAATTGGCTAGAAAATCAAACACATCAAAACACACAATAGAAAATTTTTTTGTAATTTTTAAACACTATTTAATATTTTTTTTATGATTTTTATAGCTAGACAGTGAAGAAAATGAAGGTTTTTGAATTTTTAAAAATAACAAACGAAGTCAAAAATGTCCTCAAAAATCCACAAAAATCGTACACCATGGCAGGAGCCATGTGTCAAATTTTCGTTGGATTTGGAGGTGTTTTGATATTTTATTCAAAAATAAAGGACAGGCACTGTGCATAGGGACCAAAGTGCAAATACCCTAAGTTCTGGGGGGTCTGGTGCAAAATACCCAGCAAAACACGCGCCACGCGCGTGCCTGGGGCACTCAGGGACCCAAATGTAAGAAAAATAAGTCCCGAGGACTTATTGGTAACATGTACCAAAAGTCCAGGGGGCTTACCTGCAAATTACCCAAAATATATCGCACATGTGGAAATAAATCACGCATAGGGGTATAAATGCAAATAAGTAAAAGATTTCATTCATTCATTAACATCCAGAACTACAGGGGTCTCTACTGCAAATAACCCAAAATATCACGTGTCGATGCACGTGTCCACAACTGGCAGGGGTATAAATGCAAATAAACTAAAGCTCAGGGTCCAACATGCAAATTACCCTAAAATTAAACAACTGACTTTAATATTTACAGGACTAGAACGAAATAAAATAAAGACAGGAGCCTAAGGGTAAATTACCCTTTATTAAGCGGATGGGCTGGATGCGCGCCACGTGGAGATCGGACGGCGGCTGGCAGTGGGCGCTCCAGATGTCGCCTCCTCAGATCGAACGATCAAGGCTGCTCCTGAGATGGACGGTGCTGATGAAATCTGGAGCGGGAGGGGACGATCAACGGCAACTGGAGGTCCTGGATGAACAGGCGGCCGGCGAACTTCGCCGGCCTCGTGGAAGCGCTCCCGGCCTCCTCTGCTGCGCCTAAGGATCGGAGAAGCTCCGGCGTGGCTGTGCGCAGCTACTGATGCCCTCCGATGGCCCAGCCGAGCTCGGGAGAGCTCCGGCGAGGGTGGCGGAGGTAAGGCTCCTGGTCTGAACGTCGAAAGGCCTCAGATGACCTTTGTTTAACCTGCAAATCAACCCAGAAGACTCGCGGGTCGAGGGCAAAGTGCCTCGACCCGGTTAGGCGTAGCGACGGTGGCTGGTGGGTCGGGATGACGAGCTCCGGCGAAGGTGGTGGACGGAGGAGCTCGGTTCCCAGCTCCTGTGCGAGCTGGGTTGAGTGAGTGGGTGGAGAAGGTGCGTCGGGGAGAGGTGAACGTGAGGGTCGATTCCGATGATCGGATAGTGGTCGGAATCGGGGTGAATCGGAGAAATACGGCGGCGACGCAAATTGGGCGAAAATGGAAATCAGCGAAGAGGGTAGGTTATCGGAGCTACCTGGGTGGTCGGAGAGACTGGGGAAGAGCTGCTGGAGCTCCTGGTCGTCGCCTCGAGGATCGTCTCGGTCCGAGGCTCGAAGCTCACACGGGTGGTGGAGCTGCGGCGGCTGAGCTCGCCGGATCGATGGAATCGCCTCCTCTCCTCGCTGCAACAGGTCGAGGACGCGAGCTGTCACCTCACGCACTCTCTGGAGCTCACTAGAGAACGAAGTAAATGGCCACAGATAGAGCAAATGGGTGGCGGAGCTCGCTTAAGTATGCTGGAGGGGTCCGAGAAAGATGGCTCGGGTAGGTCGTGGTGGCGCGCGGATCCCAAGGTGGATGCCCGGCGAGGATGTCGGATATGTCAAGATCAAAACGGACCCGGGGTTTAGGTGGGATTCAATCGGGTTTAGGCGCTAGAAATTAGGGAAGTCGGGTCGGGCGCTTAAGTCCGCAGAAGGTGGTCCTGGGGGGGGGGGTAGTTGACCGGGCGGTCAACATCCCCAGGACCCAATAGGAATGGGCCACGTGGCTGAGTTTTGAAATGAATATTAAGGGTAGCTAGGGCCCGAATTTGCAAAAAACTCAAAACACAAAATATTTTTATTTTATTTTTTTCTATTTTTTAGTGATTTTTAATTAATTTTTGAAAATAAAAATAAGGTATATACATAGTATGTAATATATAGGTATATGTACACTATTAGGGTTTTTGATTTTTTTGATTTTTAGTTATTATTTTTATGCAATTTTATTCCTATTTTATATTTTATTTATTTTCATTATAAAATAAGGAATAAAAGGGTATTTTTATTTCATTTTTATTATTTATACATAGGTAAAATAAATATATATGTACATCTATATACATGGTATATGTACAATGTATTTTTGTATTTTTAATTTTGTTATTTTTATTTTGTTTTTGTTTTACTTGTTTTCATTTTATTTATTTACATAACATAAAATATTTACAAAAATTATAAAAGTTAATTTTAAATATTTACAAGACTGAATAAATATGTATGTGAGTCTATGTACAAGGTGACTATACAAGGGGTGTTTTTGCTTTCTTTTTGATTTTTAAATTTTTCTTTTGATTTTATATTTATAAATATATATAAGTATTTACAAGCATGTTTTTGGTGAGGAAAATATCTTTATTTTATTTACATAAATATTTACACTCATGAGCCCCTATCTCCCTCTACTTTGGCTTTTATGCGGTCAGGCCCATGCTGAGCCCTCCCTTGGGTTAGGTTGCTCAATATTTATTCTAAATATTTCCCTCTTTTTCTTTTTAATCTTTATTCTTTTATTTTTTCACAAAAACATGCTAATTATAGGTTTTTACACAATGCATGCTTTTGGTAATTATTCCTATTTACACATATCTACATGTATTTGCAAAGGTTTTTGTAGCTAAAATATAAGAATAAAGAGTGATGAATGAGTATTCATCAGGTGGGTATAGGGTAGTGATTCTATAAATATGCACGAATTTAAAAATATTGATACTGCCTCAAACCTGACCTGCTGACATCCCTGGTGCATACCTTCCCAAAAAGACTCGTACAATCATCCACATGCAATGATGAGCATATCTACATGCTCCAATGCCATCTGTTGTAACTTATCAATGCCTTGACAAGTGCCACCAAGCTTTTGGTGATGTTTGTCAAAAAGAGATCAATGGCATCGAACTTTCGACGCAATACTCACTCTTAATTATCCATAAGCCAAGCGAAGTCTTCCAGAACTTCATCAATGTGACAAGCTAATCTTTCACGTGTATGCATTGCCAAACTTGTATGTCCATACTCGTACCCAACAACTACAATCCATATTTACAACTTCATTAATCACCTTTCACCAATACATACATATGCCTCTTTTTTGGCACTTAGGTTACTCTTTACTAAACCAGTAGCTTCCTTTTGTCATACACTTGAGTTCTTGTCCCAATTTTTTTCATCATCTTGA